>NJDD01006507.1:151026-162621 GCA_002245505.1 Calephelis nemesis | reverse complement strand
GTTAACTTTTTTATTTTTTTCTATCAAGCAAAGTGAAATGTATCGTATTTTGGAAACACTAATCTAGTAAAGCATATTCATGTTAATCTTGTGTGTTTTTGTCACCAAGATCCATGATTGCTTTGTATGAAAAAAACATTATACTGCTGACGTATTTTAGCATACATGGACCCTTAAGTATACATACGAAAGCACATTAAGTCATGGTTTACCTTTTATTATTCTGATATCTCTGTTATATTTTGGGTTTACCTTGACGTAGCTAATCGCTTTGATTAGTTTTATTACTGGGTTTGGAGCATTGGATTAGTCTATTTGCAGTTAATGTAATACAGCAAGCCCGCGTAAATCGCGGAAAATAGATATACTGAAGAAAAGTCATGAATAACCCGTCTTAGCCAAAATTATTTGTATGGATTTGTATCTAAGCTACGTTAGCGTTTTGTCGGGATTGCTGAGTTTTCAACCGAATTCAAAAAGATGAGGAGGTTCTTAATTCGACCCGTATGTTTTTTTTGTATGTATGTTGCTCGATTATTCCGGTGTTTGTGGACGGATTTTCAAAATTGATTTTTTAATTGAAAGCCTGTATCCCATTATAATTTGATCCAGGTCTACATTAGCACATAATATGTTCCAAATTTGATGTCGGTTTTTGCAGTTTTATTGCGTTTAAATTATTTAATTGTAATGTTATTTTAGCGTTTTCCTCGTGTTGGTCGGGCTCCTTTCCAGAATAGACCATCTGCTTTCCTGTGCCAAGCAGCTCGTAAAAGGCGAGCATAGACTTACCGTCACTAACACCGTGACATCCGACTAGGTAGTAGAGTTTTGCAGTGACTCACCCGGATTGGTACCACCGCTCCTGCCCCCATAACGGCAAATGCTTTCCGTTGACGTGTTCCGGTTTGGAGGGCAAGGTAGCCGGTAAACTTACTTTTGCTTGAGGCCTAACATACCGGCCACAGGTTGGCAGAGTACCATTACCACTTTTGGTGTCTCTAGGTGGCGGGATTTTTTTTACTTTCGGGACATCCGTCTGCTTGTTTGCCTTCCAAAATCATAAAAAAAAATTTGCTAGTTTAAATCCCCTAACGTTATTAGGTTTTTTCTGATTATCAAAACGAATATTTAATTTTTAACCGAGTACAATAAAGGTGGACATCATGATATTATGTTTAGTATTATGTTTATGATATTATGTTGCCTGTTAAGATGAGTAATTAAGTAGTAATCCTAATAACATTATAAACGCGAAAGTATATGGATATTCGTACATATGTTTGGATGTTTGTTTCTCATTCATGCCCGAATGACTGAACGGATTTGTTTGAAATTTGGAACACAGATAGATTCTGACCTCCAGGTCACCGTGACATAATATAGGCTACTTTTAATCTCGATCTTATAACGGTTCCTGTGAAAACGCAGACAAAGCCGCAGGAAACAGCTAGTATCTCAATATTTGTGAAGTGATTTTCTTTTTTTCCTTCTAGATGAAATTCTTCTAGGTTCATTAAAATCGAAGTAGTTTTTGTGTGTTAATGAATTTGAATTGTTTATATACATTTTAATAATACATTTTATTGGTATTGTATTCATAATGTTTTAATAAACTATTGTATTTATAGTCGCTGTAACCGGCAGACGTAGTTATGCTATTTTTTAATTTGATTTTAGTAAAAAAGTGGAGGGAGTCACCCTTATAATTTAGGGGTATGACAAATAAATAGTAGCCTATTCCCAAACCTACCGAATATTCATATAAAATTTGGTGAAAATCGGTAAAGCCGTTTCGGAGGAGTATGACAACTAGCATTTATAAAATGTCATAATATGACACAAGATTTTATATGTAAGATGTGTACCTACTGTCTTCTGTTATTTATTATGTATATAGTATATGTGTATATCTTAATATATAAAAAATGTTATTAGGTAGTTTCACTATAATTCATCAATATAATTTAACGTGTTTAATAAAGTAGGGGTAATGTTGGATATATTTATGTATTTAAATGTACATTGTATTTTCATATTGCATATTATCATTATGTATTGTTATAAATGACTTCCCTACTTGAGATCTAAATACATAAACTGTCTAATCTTAAGTAGCCAGGCAGAGATCGTTAAAAAGCTTTAAGACCTCCTTTATGTATCTTGAGTTGAATATTATAATATTGTACGTGCATCAGATTCATATTGAACTTTTCGTGCATAAAGAAGTATTAATGTTCATTTATTTCTTCATATTCATATTGAACTTTTCGTACATAAAGAAGTATTAATGTTCATTTATTTCTTCATTTAGGTATGTTCAATGCTTTTTACTTTAAAATATTTTATATTATCTGTATACCAGGTCTACTTCTTTTATTTATAATTTACCTTTTACGGTTGGCTGTAAGGAATTTCTTTCATTAGACCTAAGCTCGCCTTTTGTACTTTTTTATTTACCTTTGAGTATATTTTGCAATAGTTGTTGTGTCATGAAGAATTAATGATGGAGATAGTGAACAAGCAGCTGGTAGATTTTTTGATGGGAAGTGTTCAATAAAGTTAATTTACATATGTAGAGTAATGGAATTCCACCCAGCGCCGACATTTTTTTTAGAAGTCAGCTAACAAGAACATGGCTTTCTTGATGTTAGGAGACAACCGTGGTTTATAAACGCCAAAGATGATAATAGTTGTATTGCCATCCTGGTACTGGGAGCTTAGGTCCATTGTCTAAGTCTACCAGCTACTTTACCCACCGGGCCGAAACATGTCATTATGCAAGAATATATAAGGTGGTGGATGTCTACTTGGGCAAAATGCTGCACAGCACTCTACCACTAGAGGTATTGTTGGTAAGGATCTATTTAACCATTTTATTTCATTTATTTTGCTTGAGGTCTAACTTCCCGGCCTCAGGTTGGCAACGCACCATTACAACCTTTAGTGTCTCTAGGCGGCGTGAACTTGTTGCCATCAGGAAATCCGTCTGCTTGTTTGCCTTCCATTATCATAAAACCCGTGTTTTTCTCTTACGAGCTACCTATCAAAGAGGAGGCAGATGGTCTATTTTACTCAGCGGGACCTATACGAGGAAAACTTGAAATGAAAATGGCAAATACTACATGGCTGTAAGTAGAGTACCTATTTGGTTGTTTATTGACAATAAAGTTTCATCACAATGGTAACATAGGTATACGAACTTTACTTAGAATTTAACGTCTTCTGGCTAATTTTTTACCGCTGGTCGTGAACTTGGCTACGATTTGTCGTGACATAACGGTAAAAAAAACTGTGACATATTAGGTCCATTTAGCAAGTTCTCAAACCTTTGAAACTGTATACTGCTATAAAATTAGTAATGGTTTTTAAACTGTAAACGCTGAACAAAAAACTGTTTTTTTTAAGTTGAAATAAAATAAATTTGCTATCAATAAAAAAAAATTTTTTTCGACAAATTGTCCATGTTTAAAATGTATTTATTAATCACTAGGGAATCCGGCAAACTTCTTAGGGCTGTTTTTCTCATTTTTTCTGGTTATTGTCAGGAGTAGGTTCACAACAAAAAAAGAATTAGCAGAATCGCTATCCTTTCAGGAGGGATGCCATTAGCACACGAAAAGAGGGTTAATTTTTATATATAATATAGATAAAGTATAACTCAAACCCACTTGCTGGATCATGATAAAAATTAAATAAAACACTACCGGAATTATGGGCTTTCTTCCAAAAACTATGTAGTGGACTGTCGTGAATAAAAATGAAAAAGTCGTGACTTGGTGATGAAATAGGATTCGGTTTTTTCTGTTTTACTGACTGACTGACAATACTGGATGCAATCAGAGACGTTAATTATTATCTTTTTATCAGTCATTGTAAAAGTCTTATTCTTAGGCCTACCTAAGTCTTTACCTATATACAGTCTTTTGTAGACATATGTAGTAAGTCTTATGTATTTGAATCAATTATTGTAAACATTTTCTATGAAAAATCAAGACTTAATAATAGATTTTAAAGCTAATTGGCGTCTTACCGTGAAATTATCTAATCTTAAAAAATTGCAATAAAACGCCTGAATGAATTGTGATAAAATTTAACTTATCGAGATACTCTTTAATACGGCGGGCCAATGAAATCAGGCGCTCTTTTATCAAGAAATAGGCTGGGTGATTATACAAAACGCAATCACATTTTGTAATTTTTAATTAGATAGACTTTGTAGATCGAAAGTTTTGTTCTGAAACGTCTTTTGTTTTTGGCAGGAATTTCAAATGTAACCCTGTGTATTATATTACCTACTTAAATCTAACCATATAATCATGGTCTTAATTTGAAAGGCCTAACAGTACCTGATTACAGGTATCATTTACTACTTTTTTCTGCAAAATTTCACAATTAATTTATTCAACTGCCATCATCTTCTTGTTAGCCATGTATGCAACCATGTACTGTCGGGAATTATATATATAGTATACCAAAAAATCGTCACTACCCTGGTCAACTTCATTCTCATCTTAAATTTTAAATTGTATACTTGTGGTTAACCTATTGTATTGTAAAGTTAGAGTTATTTTTCTTTTACAATTATAACCATAAGTTAGTGAAGTCTCACATTGTATAAAAGACTATGGCTGTTACAAATGCTTTTTATTTAGCATAAGCGGTGAGGATCCAATAACTCAACTTCTGTTAACCATGTACTGTCGGGAACCCATTTACCACTTTTTTCTGCAAACAGCGACATTAAGTCATTCAACTATCATCATCTTGTGGGCCATGTATGCAACCATGTGCTGTCGGGAATTTATTTACCTGTGTGTCTAATTTCTGTCTGTCGGGAATTTATTCATGAAAACATCGTCATTACCCTGGTCAACTTCATTGTCATCTTAAATTTTTAAACTGTATACTTATATTTAAGTCGTTGTTTTTACAGTCTTAGTATTTTATTTTTCTATTTACAATTATAACCATAAGTTATTGAAGTCTCACATTGTATCAAAGACTACGTCTATTACAAATACCTTTTATTTAGCATAAGCGGTGAGGATCCAATAATTCACCTTGTGTTATGTGGTGAAAGAAGGCCCGACAGTACCTGATTACAGTATAACCAGATGCAACCATGTACTGTCGGGAACTCATTTACCACTTTTTTCTGCAAATGTCATCATCAAGTCACTCAACTATTATCATCATCTTAAGGAACACTCCTAATGTATGTTCATGTGTTACTAAAATTTTATTATACACCGTGTAAATGACAGCGTAACGAAAAATGAAACTATGGATTCTGTACGTGATAGACATGCATATGTAGTTGGAATCTTGTGTCGGAAATTTCATGAATTTTTAAAAGAAATGTATTTTTTGTTGATTACACTATAATTTTATTAATACTATCTAACGCGATTTTTATTTAAAATGAAATAAGTAACACATTTTTACTAAAAACAGCAATGTAATAAAACAGCGCATTAGGTCGGTTCTTACAGCTCGCAACGCTGGCTTAATACATATACTTAGTTCGCTATATATTGCGGGCTGAAAAACTGCTAAATATTTAACTACACGTTTCCGACAAAAACTGTAAAAGGAATTTGAAGTCTGATATGCATCTAAGCTACCACAGAAGTTTTCGTTACGGTGTCAAATACACCCTGTATAATCATGTCTTTCATTTAGCATCAGCGACCAGTATTTTCATCTATAAACCTACTGTCAATTGGTGAAAGAAGGCCCGACAGTACGTGATTACAGTGTTTATTATGCAACCATGTACTTTCGGGAAACTCTATCACCATTCTGTCTGCAAACGCAAGTTAATCATCATAAGGGCTCTGGCAGAATACATTATCATCTACATTGATTATATATTTGACACTTGTATTGTTCATTATATTATGCTAAATATTTCTTTTGTATTTTTAACTGTTTTAAGGTGAAGCGTCGAATATGATTGATTGTGGTCTTTACCGTGCCGTCCTGACGATATAAAATACTTTTGACCCGAATCTTGAAATCTTGCTGTTCGTAAATTAAACTAATATGCTGTATGAAGTAGACCGTTAAAAAATTTAAAAATAACTAATGCTACAGGACGTTTCGGTACAGCACAGGAGTTGCTATTTTTATGCACTGCTTTGTTGATATTGATCCTGTATAGTATATAGTACCGGTATAGTAGTACCGAAGTTACGCATAGAAATTTGATAGAAAATATATCTCAGCTGTTCATGATTTATTCAAAGAACTATACCTAGTATAACCGTGATATAAGAAAGATTTGTTTATTTTTATTTGGAAGGCCCTGTTTTAATTTGGTTACGAGGATAATTTTATGGACTGTTTATTGTTGAAATAAGGCCCGACAGTACTTGAAATAAGGCCCTACAGGCTACAGTATATTAAGTTTATCGCAACCATGTACAGTCGAGAACCCAAATAATTGTTTGTCACTATAGCACTATCATATCACTACTCTCTATTATACTTATTCTAACGGCCTCACTCAGAGACGTCAATTATCATTTCATCTATCATTAATCTCAGTTTTGTATTGAATAGATTGATATAATGAATTTATTTTTGATTTATTTTTCACTGGTGTTTTTTGTAATTTACAGTTCTTACTGACCGCCTCGGTGGTCGAGTGGTACGCTGACCAACCGCGAGGCTCGGGTTCGATTCCCAACGGGGGCAGGCATTTGGTGTGATGAACATTTAGATGTCTGCATTTCTGAGTCTGGATGTTTTTAAAATTTATTCTAGTAAATTCTTATTCAACGATTTCTATGTAATAGAATCGTTGATTAACACCCGTAACACAATCATATAATTTGTTCACTTTGTGGTTTGATTCAATTTTTGTGACTCGATTTGTTGTTTTGTATTTATTTATTTGTTTATTAATTATATGGCCATTTATTTTACCTATTCATTAACGAGTTAATATCGCTGCCTCATTTGCTGAGCAATTAGGGTACACATCAACCACGAAGCTCAGGTTACGTAATGAACTTAAATGTCTATTTCCGGGTCTCAGTGCGTGTCAAATGTATACTTGCGCTAACATCATCAACTAAAACTTTTACATTTCGTTTAAAGATACTTTTTTTTTAAACGAACCTAACATAATATTTTTATCTTTAACTTAACGCAAAATGCTTATGTACTTATTCACTGTTTACATTTACACTTAAAAAGAAAATCGAGGATAACTTAAAAAAAAAAATCGACTTTTAAACGATGTATTTTCCATTCACCCGTTCAAACCTAATTACAGTGTCAAGCATGCAACCATGTGCTCTGTCGGAATATCACCAATCTGTTTGAGAGTAAAGCTGAAACAGCACTGTAGGGTTACTCTAGAATCTCGATTTCATGTAAATTGGAAATTGGAATCGGATTTGTGTCATTTTATATTCTTAAACGCAATACCAACCAATTGTTAATAGTAAGTGAATAATAACTTATTACAACGGATTCAGTGAACTTTTTGAAACTAAATATTAATAATACTTATATTGTACTACTCATGTTGTAATAATATTAACAATACTCATATTGTACTTACTTGTGTGCAAGACACAAGTTTGCGCGTATTCCGCTTAAAATACTTCCTTTGTCGTATTGTCTCGATTTGAGAGCGTTACCCTAACTGCCACACCCTGCCAATGTATACTTGGCGTTCACATTTCAAATGATGAACAATTTCGTGGATGATCAACAGAATCAGAATCAGAATAATCTTTATTCACATGAACCATACAAGTGGCATTTGTGCGCGTCGACATTTTTTAAACTACCACCGGATCGGAATCGCGGCCTCACACGGAGAAGATCCGACGAAAGAAACTCAGCGGGCTTGTCTTTTTTTCAATAATAATATTTACGATATACCTAATCTAGATTAAAAATACAAATTACAATCTGATTTTAACTTAAATAAAAGGTACAACAAATTACATTGCAAATTGCAGTGGGAGATTGAAACCTCTATTCCCAAGCATGTTCGTCGTCCAAATACTCCGAGACCGTACAATAGCCTTTTAGACATAATTTTTGATACATTTTTTAAACTTATTTATAGGTAGATCTCTAATACCAATGGGCAGCTAACTGTAGAAACGTATACATCTCAACTATACAACTACATACAACTCAGTGTTCTCTATCGCATCTATCATGGGGAATGCTCTTAAGAGTTGTTTGGTTTAATTCCAGCCGCTGATTTTCATCTTCGGACATCGCGACAGAGCTTAAGGCACATGCCCATCATCTTGATGCGTGGCGATAAACAACTGTGCGATTCCAAAAACATTTATTACGCCGCATAACACTTTTGTGGAATCAGTTACCGAGGGCGGTGTTCCCAAACGATAACGATTACAACTTAGGAATCTTCAAGAAAAGAGCTTACTCATTCCTTAAAAGTCGGCAACGCATCTGTGATACTCCTGGTGTTGCGGATGTCCGTGGGCGGCGGTGATCACTTTCCATCAGCTGACCCACTTGCTCGTTTGTATCCTCTTGTATAAAAAAAATACTTACCTATTTATTCCTGTCGCAACAACCTCAGTGCTTGTTTTTACAACGTGTTCAGGTTAGGAGGGTAAGGTAGCGGGTAAATTACTTCTGGTTGGAAACGCTCCATTGTCACCTTAAGTGTCTATAGGTGGCTTAAATTTCTTACCATCAGGAAATCCGTCTGCTTGTTGGCCTTACAATCTTATAAAAAAATAAAGTGGCGTTGACATATTATGAAAACTACGGTTACCTTTTTAAAATGTCCTCTACTTTCTTTTATTCTTATTATTATTCGAGTAACATATTACGTTATGAAAAAAATCTAGTTCATTGAGCTTCTACTTGAATTATATTTACATACAAACATATCTTCACACCAAGTCCCTTACGTGATAGGCATAAAGTGACGAGTGGTAAACCTCACGATCCTGGCAGACCTGCCTGGCTTCCTCCACATTAATTACCCTTCTTATACAAACACGCCAGTTCCGGAGACTTGATACCACCCTCGTGTAATACCCGAGCGTGATTTGATTTTTTTTTATGACATTGGAAGGCAAACAAGCAGACGGATTTCCTGATGGTTAGAAATTCCCGCCGCCTAGGGACACCAAAGGTGGTAATGGTGCGTTGCCAACCAGAGGCCGGGATGTTAGGCCTCGAGCAAAAGTAAATTTCCCGGCTACCTTACCCTCCGAACCGGAACACGTCATGACCTTATGGCGGCAGGTGGACTAGGATATGTTTTGAAGAATGTCGTATGCTATTTTTTTATTCCGTTTATTAAAGGGGAAAAGATTATAAAATAAAGGTGAGGCGGTGGTATCAATCCGGGTGAGTCGCTGCGAAACTCTACCACCTTGTCAGATATCACGGTATTAATGACGGCAAGCCTATGCTCGCCTTTTACGTGCTGCCTGGCACAGGAAGGCAGATGGTCTATTCTACAAAGGAGCCCGGACCAACACGGGGAATGTCAACCTAGGTCTCTAGGCCACTACATTTAGGCTATGCTGCCACCGTTTTTCTTTAGATTAGAAGAAGTTTTTAATGCCTAAAGTTTGTCGGAAACTTATAAAATCTGATAGATTCCCACTGACGTCTGCTTGAAGTCAATGGTTAATTATGACAAATGAGAAGACAGTTTAGTATTTGTATAAATATTTTTATATTTTTATGGTTTTTTAATTTTTGCTATTTTAATATGATATTTTCAAAGAGAGGTTATACAAAATGATTTTTTTTTGCAAAATGAATTGTAATGAATAAATAATTCATTTAGGTAATGTATTAATTCAATAGAAATGTATTTTTATCATGAATCGCGGCAACGGATCTATTGAACTCAAGGACGTATTATTAAACCAATCGTGACGAAAGACAGGTGGACTACGACATGTTTTGAAGAATGTCGTATGCTATTTTTTTATTCCGTTTATTAAAGGAGAAAAGATAATAAAATAAACGAAACTTGGCTAAGTAGGTCATAAATGCGTAGTCTTATTTTGTTAGCTCGTTTTGTTGTTTGATTGGATGTGCTTTGTAGATTATCCGTACATTTTTTCAAGTCCTTGTGACTTGTGTGTTTTGTAGTTCAAAAATTGTGATCATAAAAATATCGTGTAGGTCTGGGCATCCTTGCAGAATAGACCATATGCCTTCCTGCCAGGTAGCTCGTAAAAGGCGAACAAAGGCTTAACGTCACTAACACCGTGACATCCTACTGGATGGTAGACTTTCGCAGTTCGCAAACTCGTTCGGATTGGTACCATTACTTTATTTCTGCCGCCATTAGGTCAGTGACGCCATTAGGTTAGCCATTGACGTGTTCTGGTTCGGAAGATAAGGTACTTACTTTTACTCGAGGTCTAATATCCTGGCCTTAGGTTGGCAACGCAACATATGATGTCTCTAGGCCACTTGAATTTCTTAACATCAGGAAATCCGTCTGCTTGTTTGCCTTCCAATATCATAAAAATAAAATAAAATACATGATTCAACTAACTTTTGTTTGCTCTCCAGAATGCGTTAGAATATTTTGATGTGTAGGTATATTAAATTGATATTTGGACTTTATTTTATGTTCTGAAAGTCTCTATATCTGTTACGATTTCAAACAATACGACTTAAGTTTGCTTAAAGACCCGAAAACTAAACGCTTTGTTTGCGCCATGTCAATGCAGCCTGTATTTTGCGTCCTATGCAAATGTAATATGTATTTTATTTAATTTATTTTTTAAACTTATAGATGGATTGGACGTTTTACCGATTCTGAACTGTCTCCTAAAATTTTGTTGATCCTTTAAATGTACGTATATGCCCTGTGTATACGCGACCTCGTCTGTGTATATACGTAAAACGTGTTTATAAGTGTATTAAGTGAAAAAAAGTAAGATACGATTTTAAACTTAAATCTTGACTTAATATATTATTTTTAATTATTTATCCGCTGGTTCAGTCATGTGGAAAGAATGGCAGATGAAAGATTGACAAAGCAGATGTACAATGCGAATGTAGATGGATATAGGTACCCGGGGAGACCAAGGCTGACATTCCACGATCAGATCAATCGGATATTGTCCAAAAGTGGTGTCAAGTGTCTCCGAAACCGGCGTGTTTGTATGAAAAGAGTAATGAATGTGAAGGAAGCTAGACAGGTTTGTCAGGATCGTGAGATCTGGCACTCGATACTCTCTGCCTACCCCGTAAGGTGACATGTATGTATGTTAATTATTTATAGGGCATACGGTATATCTTTATTTTATTTGTCTATGTTTTACTATTATTTTATTAACTTATTAATATTTATTAATTGACCACGGTCTTTGCTACTAGACCGAAATATCGATAGATAAAATAAAAATGTATCGTGAGTATCCCGTGCAAATAATTTAAAATGTTTAAATTAGATATTTATTTATTCATCAACTTATTTCAGACTCTTCAGATAGGGGTGCGGAGATATGCGCAGCATGCGATGGGGTGGGTGCGGTGCTTGAGGGATGTGGGCGCGTGCGGCACGAGCGCTGCGGCGCGTGGCGCTACTGCTGCCGCTGGCTCTAACAG
>NJDD01006507.1:132784-145732 GCA_002245505.1 Calephelis nemesis | reverse complement strand
ATGACTGTTGTGCCCAATTTTTGAAACTCCTATATAGCTCGCAACGCGCGGCTTAATGAATATACTTTGTTCGCTATACATTGCGGGCTGAAAAACTGCTAAATTTTTAACCACTTGTTTCCGACAAAAACTGTTAACGGAATTGTGATGTCATATGTATCTTAACTACCACAGAAGTTTTCGTTAAGGTGTCAAATAGGTTTATCATAATAAAAAATGTCTAATGCACCCTAAAAACTTAACTAACACAAAGAAGATTGTTTTTTTTTAAATATAGATAAAAAAGTATCTTAAGAAGAGGTAGGTAGAGGCACAACCAGGGCACTTACGACTAGCCGAAGACACTAAGTCCCACAATGTAATAGGTGGCAAGCCTATAGCCAACCGGACACATTTCCAATCATTTTTTATTAGAAAATTGGAAAAACTCAATTTTCTTTTTGTTGCCCGACCTGGGATTCGAACTCGGGACCTCATGCAGTCAAGTCCAACAACTGGATCGCTAGATCACAGAGCAAAATATTTGTACAAAATACGACTTTTTAGTTTTACTTTTGTAGTTGTTACTTCACATACTACCATCATGCCACCATTATACAAGATTGACGGACTATTACACAAATTTAACCGAATTTGTTTATCATTTGCCATTACCTTTAATCTTGGATCTGCTAACGGTTTTCAACAGTCTTATTGTATTTGTGGAGTAGCTAGCGTACACGCCTAACTGCAGTGACCAACTGCAAGGTTCGGGTTCGATCCCCGAAAGGGGCGAGTATTTGGGTGATGAACATTAAGACCTCTGCATTTCTGGGTCTGGAAGATAATTAAATTTATTCTGATATCCAGTTAACTATTTCTGTGTATTAGAATCGTTGACACACACCCATAACACAAACATATGATATTTCTTTGAAGATAGATTCAATTTGTGTTACTTGTCCAAAAAGATTTATTTATTTGCATTATCAGGATTGATATTTTTAAATATATCTACAAAAACTTTTGATAAATGTCGCCTTAATTGTAACGCCAAATTTTAGCTTAATCGGTTCAGTACTTTGAGTTGTGCGTTGATAATTTTATAAGTCAGTCACTTTTGCTTTTTCCAAGCATACACAGAGCGTACGTTACTAAATGTAACGTACGACTATTCATTCGTTCATGGCAGAAAATAAGACTGATTGATTATTATTTATCGAATGAACTGGACATGCATTCAAAATCGACGCCTAATGGTCTATACATGGGTAAAAGTATCTTCACGCCCATATCCCCTAAGAGGTAGGCAGAGGCATAATGTGATAGGTGGCAAGCCTATCGCCAACCGGGTACGTTTCCAATGCCGACCAACCTTTTTTTTATTAGAATATTGGAAAAATCCAATTTTCTTTTTGTTGGCCGACCCGGGATTCGAACCCGAGACCTCATGCAGTCAAGTCCAACACCCGGACCGCTCGACCACAGAGGCGATTATACAGATACATGGGTATTGGTTTAAAATTAATCATTTCATTGCATACTTACGAGTATAAACGCCTGCAACATAAAACTTTTTAAAGTCTAGATATACTCCTTTACAGCATTTTATTACACACTTTGTGTTAAAACTAATGTTTCGTGGTTAGTGTTCATGCTTAACTCTTGCTATCTACCACTGGGCTCAACTTTGATTCCTGTGATCGTGGATTAGTGGTCTTAGGCCCAATGGTAAAAGTTCACTGGCTACCTGAGACTGGAACGTAACACTGTCATCATCACGGGAGTGCCCCGCCAATACGAGCATTTATTTTATAACATTGGAAGGCAAACAAGCAGACGGATTTCCTGATGGTAACAAATTCCCGCCGCCTAGAGACACCAAAGGTGGTAACGGTGCGTTGCCAACCAGAGGCCGGGATGTTAGGCCTCGAGTAAAAGTAAGTTTACCGGCTACCTTACCCTCCGAACCGGAACACGTCATGACGTTATGGCGGCAGGAATAGGTAAGGTGGTGGTGCCAATCCGGGTGAGTCGCTGCGAAACTCTACCACCTAGTAGGATGTCACGGTGTTAGTGACGGTAAGCCTATGCTCTCCTTTTACGAGCTGCCTGGCACAGGAAGGCAGATGGTCTATTCTACAAAGGAGCTCGGACCAACACGGGGAAAAACACAAACAAACGGGACTAACGGTGAGCATATATTTTTCATTAAACCTTTCTTAATTTGTAAATACATCTCCACAGACATGACGTTCTACCAATAGTGATGGGGGCAAGACCAGCGGAGTACGCAGCGGTGGCGCCTCACAACTCATACATACACGTCGAAGAATTTGCTAACCCAGAGGAACTTGCTGCGTATTTGCATCGATTAGATGAGGACGATTCGTTATACAATTCCTATTTTAAATGGAAGGTAAACCATTTTGTAGTTCGATTAAATTTTAACACGTTTTCAACCTACAACGGAAAAAGAAGAAAAATTATGTTATAAGTTTGACATGTGTATGTTTATTTGTGTGTGTGTCTTTCTATGGCCTTGTAATCTTTATATGGATGAAATCAATTCAACTTTTTGTTTTAAAGCTGACCTGGGGGCTGATTATGTATCTCAGTGGCCAACTCAAAATGGAAAATTGTACATCAAATAGCTGTCAAATGACGTCATTTGTGTTAGTTATCTCTATTGTATTTCTATTGGTCACTGGAGATGAAAAATGACATGTTTTATACACGTCATTTGACAGTTATTTGATGTACACTTTCCATTTTGAGTTGGCAACAGATATATAATCAGCCCCCTGGTCGCGTCGGTTTTAACTACATTACGTGTATGTTTTGTAGAGGGTCTGTTAATAATTTTTAATTTTAGTATTATTTATGCTTGAAAAAAAAAGTATAGATAAAGAATTTTTACGAAGATTAGATTTTAATAGAAACTTATTTTAAGAGTTTTTATTAACCCCCGTCCTAAAAGAAGGGTTTTATAAGTTTGATGTGTCTGTGTATGTATGTGTGTATCTGTTTGTGGCATTGTAACTCCTAAAGGAATGAACCGATTTTGATGCGGATTTTTTTGCTTGAAAGCTGAAATGATTGACATGTTCTTTAGCTATACTACGGATAGGTTTTGTTGAGGGCTAATTAACATTTTTAACTTGTTATGTTTATAATATTGATTACTATGTTTATAATATACAATTTACTCAGATATTTTGCGTTAGAGCGATTCGCGTTATTTAATTTTATGATTGCTGTATACTTAGATGCGAATGAATCCAACCCAAAAGGTTATTTTTTGGTATTTTCGTTTACTTTATACGTGATGTGTAAAATTTGTCAGTGTAGAGATTAAACAATGTTTAAACTTTATTAACCCTTAACTAGGCGCATTAAAAAATCACACAATTAGGCGCATGGGGTCTTGCCTGACCCCAAAAAAGCATTGGTAATTGAGTGTCAAAAAGAAGTAAAACTTTAAGTATTTTATAGTAATTAATAAAGTACTTTAATAAAATTAAAATTAAAAAAAAAACAAAAACAAAACTTAAACACTATACTTAATAAAAAAATAAAAAATGAAACCTCTCCATAAACCAATTAGTTTTGACAAAGCTGACAAAAATTAACTAATTAGACTCATCAGCGTATTCTTCTATTCTTCATCCAATGCAGAAGTCCATCGAGTGTTGCTGACAAATAAATTTACCGCACCTGAAGCATTTTGTTGGCACTTTTTTGTTATTGTTTCTAGGACATGATGAATAGCGTCTGAGCTTAGCTGCTCTTGATTGTTGGACCGTCTCGTCTACATCATGAACTTCACGGAGCCGTTTCTATGTTGTAGTTGGTGTAGCAGGAAGTTGTATGCGACGTTTTTAGTAATCTTCTACAAGTGCTGCAGCTATTTTTTTCAATCTCAAGTCTTATATGTGTGACTATCACATTAGCAATATTCATGTTGTGTATAAAATTATGCATTGATGTCAGATATGTCTACAATATGAAAAAAATCCTTTACACAATATAAAAATACACACATACAAAGAAAAATTATCAAAAATAAACTACTAGAAACTAAAAGAAAACACAAGGGTAAAAACTTACCTCTGCTAAAAATGTAACGTAACTGGTCGCATGGGGTCAGCACTCTAGAGAGCAGCAATAGGTACGCAGGTGTTGATGATCTGGACGCCACTAATTTGCATACCCCATGGGGAGGAAGCTACGAAGAGCATGAGCGCGCTCTAAGCACTGTAAATATATATTTTTTCGATTTCAAGTACGCCTGACCCCATGCGCCTAATTAAGGGTTAAAGGTTAAAGGACTAGTTCCTATGTCGATACAGAATGTGTTTTAAATTATGTGTACACAGATAAGATAAACGCAATGACAGATATAGTTCGCTTAAAGTAAGCCATTAGATAAGAGGGAACTTAGGAATTATCGTATGTTTTGTAGGTTATCTGTATTAACAAATGATATGACATTACTATTAGAAAGATAACTAGGTATCGCCTCATCAGGAAAGCCGTTTGCCTATTGATTGCCTTATTCCATAAAAAAAAGACATAATTGCCATGCAAACTATATATTTCACATTCGGGCGGGTCGAGACGCGGTGCTTTGGAGCGCATTAATTGTCCTACTAGATCGCTGTCATACATTTTTATAGAACAACGCACACTATGCGTGTCGCATCGCTATGGAATTTGCTCGACACCTCGCGCTCAGTACCCGATGCGGCCTACATACATTTATCAAAGAGGAGAGTAAAATCGATATTGATACTGTGGACACAGGCGTCATGACGCTAAATTTTTTTACGACAACTACGTACCAGTGTGCAGAGTGTGAGTTCTTACTACCGCGTTTGCGTTTGATTGAACGATCCAAATGTATGGAATAAATTAGTTGTTTCGACTGTCCGCTAGGGCGCTGACAGTAACTCCATACAATATCAAGGTCGTTAAACGTAAACGCGATAGTAAAGTAGATCATTTCAAAAACTCACACTAGGCACACAGAAGTGCCATTTTCCACTCTCGACGATTTCAAAGTAGAGTTTCAGCTTTTGTTTTTTACTGACGTTCAAATCTAAGCCCGCCTAAGTGTATTTTGCAATACGATGTACATAGGTCTACACGTTCCGCCCCGTCCAGATGAAAACAATGAATGAAACTATTTAAAATATACTGTAATATTCCACTTATGCAGTCAGATAAAGTAGGTAGTAGAATCTGGCAATGACTCGCATTCTTAACGCCCCCTAAGTTATTCCTGCCGCAAATGTTCTGATTCGGAGAGATTATATTGATATCAGCGCCGATAAGTGTACATTTTCTCGTACGTTTTAACTTATAATCTTTTAAAAATTGGACTGTATACATTTTCTAAAAAGAATAATCTCACATTTCAGGGTACAGGAGAGTTCATAAACACATACTTCTTTTGTCGAGTGTGTGCGATGGTCCACGCCAGTGCGCGGCGACAGCGCAGTGCACATTACACTGACGTACAGGTAAGGACAGTACTCCCCATGTTCTCTCTATATACCTACACCTAAAACTATTGTCACTGTAGTTGGTACCTGTCAAGATATTTGTATTTTTATTCACATTACTGATCACCATGCAAAACCATATTGGTTTGTAGTACATGTTATGTATCAGAGATGGCGCTGTATGTGAAAAAATATTTTCCCTGTTTTCCTGCTTTTCTGTTGATTTTCTTCTAAATTTTATTTACTTTAAACTTCACGGAGCCGAAGACCTTTCCAACAAATGCAAAAGCGTGGAAATCGGTTCCTGCGTTCTGGAGTTATAGCGTCAGGAAGGAAACCCCAAATTATTTTTAAGTGTGTAGATAATTAGCACTACAATGCAAGATTACTACGATACGATGCACTAGTTTCGTTAACTTACAACACAGTAAATTTTGCTTAGATCAGTTTTTAGATCAGTTTCAAATTTTGATTAACTTACTAGCTGAGCCGATGTAGATAGTCTTAACTATATATACCTACATTCTATTTTATAAACCTTCTTTTATTAGTAACTAACAGAAAAGAAGAATCAGCAAAATTGGTACATCCGTTCACGTGTGATGCAATGACCAAGGGTTTTACTACTATTCTAATAATATTAATTGCGAAAGTTTGTATGTATGTTTGTTTGTTTGTTACTTCTTCGCGCAATAACTGTTGAACCGATTTGAACCGAACCATGAAATTTGGCATACACATAGAGGGTGACTTGGATGAATACATAGGATAGTTTTTTATAGAAATGTTCATGTGAGACCATTAACCACACGGGCAACGCCGCGGGCAACAAACAAGCTAGTAAAGAATATTTTTTGTATATTATATATAAAAAAATATTCGTATATATAAGAATATTTATGTTATGTTTATCAGGCATGGTGGCGTGATTCAGCTTGTACGCGATCAGCATGGCGAAATGATCCGTCGTAGATCTCGTCACCTCATCAGGCCAGGATACATTCGATAGTCAGGAATCTATTCAAATCCTACAAATGTTGCTTACTTCCACCACTGAAGCTCGCATGACTTGAAGTAAATATACGGAGGATATACAGCAATTGACTCTACATACAATATTATTGTTAATATTTAACATTTATTGTTTGACTTTTCTAAACGTGTCACGTTTTCAAATGCCCTATTTATGCATTTACACATTTGTCATGTCAAGATCGCGTTGCATAGTATAAATCGTTGCTTGCTAGAGCCACTGGTTCATAGTGTAGGCTAAGTTAGTAAAAGGGCCTTACTATGACGCCTAAAAGCAATATTTCAATAAAACGATGACACGATGCAAAAAAATTACAATTGTATTCACAATAGTAACGATTTGACACAGAAAAGTAATTAAAAGTAATATTGCTTGAAAACGTCACGGTAGAAGCCCAGTAGGGCTACTTTTGCATCTCGATTTCATTGAAATTGGTAATTAAAATTGGATATGTCAATTTAGGTACTCTTGAACAAAATACTAGTGGATTTTTAACATATATTTAATTATAAACATTGAGTTATTTTATTTAATTAGTTGAATTTTTTGAAACTAAATGTTTAAAATCCGCTAGTACTGTGTTCTAAAATGACATATCCGATTCTAATTTTCAATCTGCATGACACTCAGATTCAAGAGTAATCCTACAGATTGTAACAAATTGGTTTTACAAAGGAGCTTGAGGACTAGACGTTAGTGTGTAGGAAATTACCAGTGGCTAAAACTAAGTGTCCAATATAGAAAATTAAAGATTAAGTATATAAACATTAACATCGCGAATTGATTTCACAAAACCGTCATTCCGGTTTCAGCTTAAATCTGGTCCAAATTAAAATCCAGTGTAAAATATATCTATATTAAATATGTATAATAATAGTGTATTAATTTTAGTTTAACCAAAGGTAATTTACGTACAAAGAATAAGTTGTGATTTAAATGCATTTATACGTACATCAATTTTAGTATAGTTTAGTCTGATTTTATATGAAGTCAAACCGTTGTAACAATGTAAAAATTACGGTATTTTTGTGCACTTACTTTAATGTAAATACGGTCATTATGTGTATTACCTAATTGAGACTAAAACAAAACTAGATGTTTTAAAAGCTCATTAAATAAATCGCACAACATGAATAATATTTCTTCTTCTTTTCAATCGTTCAATCTCCCATTTCTAATTAATAATTTAGTTTTAATATTAAATGTGAAAATTTTAAAATGATAATACTAAGTATTTATTATTGTCGTATTTGTCAAATTAATTAATGTTGTTTAAAAAGCTGTTACTCATTGTAAACTAAAACTAAAAGAATAAAAAAATGTACTTATGAATCCATCAGTAACACTCTTGGGTTAAGTTGAAAATAGATTCGAAATAAAAAAAATGTTACTTTTTTTCAATGCTGACTGTAGTTTAATAATATACTTTAATAGATTAGTTATTACTTGAGTGGATAAAAACTACAAAATATAAAAAAAATACGAGTTTACAAGCTTTCGTGAAAACATACCAAAAGTTTTTTCGCATTTTGGAACATGCAGGGATGCATTTTACATTCAAAACAGGGTTAAATATATTTCGACAGTTTGATGTTTGCCTTTAGTTTGTTGTATAATAATTCATTATCATTTAAAATAGATAAGTTCTCATACAATAAGTATCTAAATGGTCTTACAAAATTTAAATTTGACTCTGACTTTGTACTTTATGTATTCTAATTTTCCTAGAGCTCAAAACAAAGTATTTAACTGCACGCGCACAGTTGAAAAATTAGATTTAATGTTGTTATTTATTATAAAGAAATCCATATTGATTGTGTTATTTGTGTTTTGATTAAAATCAATCACTTAAGTTTTGTATGCGAATCAATAGTTTAACGATGTTATTGTTATCGTATATAGCGTTATAGCGCTATATTGTTTTAAAGCAGAAAGCTGTGACGCTTTAAAGCAAATATTAATTCAATACAACGTGTAACTACAAAACGAGACCTTATTATACAATAAGGTCTCGTAAGTAAGGAAAGGAAGAAGAAAGGAGAAGAAAGTAAGGAAGTCGTAAGGAATACTCCTGACTGAGTTGCAATTTGACTAAGACAGTCATTGGAAGAATATTGCTTTTGGGTTGTCAAGGTATGGACTCACTTTTTTATCATTTTCTCTCATTTGCCAAAAAATGCTTATGTTTGTGATTTTATCTTTATTTGATATGTCATTAATTTTTTTTATATACATTTATCAATTGATGGTATATTTGGAATGGGC
The DNA here is from genome assembly GCA_002245505.1 of Calephelis nemesis. NCBI lineage: Eukaryota > Metazoa > Arthropoda > Insecta > Lepidoptera > Riodinidae > Calephelis > Calephelis nemesis. Next base: position 136,948 of record NJDD01006507.1, on the reverse strand, counting down.
ATAAATATTTTTATGCATTTGGATGAACAGAATGCGTAGGTGACGCATGTGTGGTTTTGTACATGTCGAAGATTGATTAAATGTACTGTAATATTACCTTAAATTATATAAGTTATTATGTTTCAAAATGTGTATTCAGTTGCAAAATTAAACTTATTACGTCTATAGAATAAAAATGCTTGACAAATATTTGTGCAAATAATAAAATATGACGTACTTAAATTAGCAAGACTTTTGGTGAAACATCTGTATTTATGTTATGGTAATTTAAAAACAGTACTGTTTAATTTATGATGATTTGTTTTTGAAACATTTGTTATTTCTAGAACAACTTTTCAGGAAGAATTCGCGTAATTGTATACGTTAGATATTGGGTACTTTAAAATTTGATTATTACATATTGGCGGATCGCTTGATTGGTAAAGTAAGCTAAACACATGAGCATAGAAACCTGATCAGTGATTTAGGTAAAAGATCACCATCTATATAATAACGCTAATGTACCTGACAGTACTTGTAACAATCTCTATTCTCAATATGTTCTAGTTATAGCTCTATAAAATATGAGGCTTATTAATTACCTTTTTTTATGATAATGGAAGGCAAACAAACAGATTTCCTGATGGTAAGAAATTCATGTCGCCTAGAGACACCAAAGGTGGTAATGGTGCGTTGCCAACCTAAGACCGGGATGTTAGGACTCGAGCAAAAGTAAGTTTACCGGCTACCTTACCCTCCTAACCGGAACACGTCACGACGTTATGGTGGCAGGAATAGGTAAGGCGGTGGTACCAATCCGGGTGAGTCGCTGCGAAACTCGACCACCTAGTCAAATGACACGGTGTTGGTGACGGTAGGGTTATGCTCGCCTTGTACGAGCTGCCTGGCAGGAAGGCAGATGGTCTATTCTGCAAAGAAGCCCGGTCCAACACGGGGTAAACGGGGGGTTTCTCTTTAAAACAATATATGTTAGAACTTGTTAGCATAAACGTCAGCATATTATGTTATACTTAATGTGATTAGGTTAAATGTAGCAGGAACACTACCACTGAAAAGTGAAGTTATCGGCAAAAGTGACCAAGTGGACGTTAAGTAAAATACAAAAATGTTAGCACAAATATTACAGATTACCATATTTTTAAGTACCTGTGATCTCTGTGTGTTAATGATCCAGAAATATCTAAGATATGGACATTTAGTATTAGTTGTTGCGTACGCGCTATTTCTAGAAAAATCTGCATCGCGGTATTACGATAATTGCTATCAATATTAAACTTTTATAAGTTGACTCCTGTTTTAATTTTTTTAATATAAATTAGAATTGATATCTGGATAAGTTGTTGAAATGTGTTCTTCTGAGATTTTTTTGCTTAATAGATAATAGATTATTAAGCTTTCCACAGATAAGTTATTAATAGTAAGTACGTTCGTACGTAAAATTATTAGTATCACAACCAGATGTCTGTAGATATGAAGTTATATAAAAATGGTCGAGCTTAAATACCTATCGTTTGCACAAAAATACCTATATTTTTGTACTTTTTCGTATATTACTTAGCGATGAGTTATATTTGCGAAAGGAAAAACTTTGCGGCAGTATTTATTTTCCAATTTGTTAAATGTTGTAAATAGAATTGGAAAATTATTATAAAATTACACATAAGTAATGTAAAATAAACTAAACTATGTGTTAATTCTTACGTTTTCTGTCTTTGTACAGTATTTTTTAATACCTGTAGGTATATATTTTTATTACTTAGCATTGCACGGATATGTATTGTTTGAGATGTATTTTATGTATATATTTCTTTACATACGTTACCACGATGTTGGTCGGGATTGGAAATGTGCCCGGTTGGCGATAGGCTTGCCACCTATCACATTGTGGGACTTAGTGTCTTCGGCTAGTCGTGGGTGCCCTGGTTGTGCCTCTGCCTACCTCTTCTGGGATATGGGCGTGGAGATACTTTTTTTTTTACGTTACCACGATGCTTAAATTAAACAGGGTTATTAAAAAAATGCAGAACTCATGGTATAAATTGCATTAAGATAACAGGTTTTGTACTACAAATTTTTGAAATAGCTTATGTTTAAAATAAACAGATTCACAAACAGTATAGATAAAAAATGAAAAGTGGTAAAATAAATTTTGTTTGTTAATTTTTATATCTAACAATTAAACCGTAACAAAAAAGATTGATTTGCTGTTTGAAATAGTTTACGATTGAAAGAACTTATCAGTTCTAGTTTAAGTTTCATACATTTACCAGTGATTTTATTTCTTACACTTAAGTATGCTCGATAACGATTCCCTTATCACTTTTAGTGTCATACAAGTACGCTAATGTTACTTTTAGCGAGCGTAAACTTATTAAACTGTTCTGGACGTGAATTGTAGAAAAGTTGTTATAACGATTAATTATAATTTACAAATAAGCCATTGAATTAATCAAAGTTACCATAATAGAAATTCAAACTTGAATAGTTGAAACCAAAATAACTTTCGTACCATTTATTAATGTGTGTCTTTCTAAAATATTACCCTAAATAACAGAGACAGGTGATTATTTATAACTCGACCTGACGCCCGTGTGTTCTCAAGTTGTTGACTTTACCACGAAAACCAATACAGCGAGGTTCCAAGTTTTTGACTTTACCACAAAAACCATTACAGCGAGGTTCCAAGTTGTTTACTTTACCACGAAACCCAATACAGCGGGCTTGCAAGTTGTTGACTTTTTCCACGAAAACCATTACAGCGAGATTTCAAGTTGTTCTGTTTACCACGAAAACCGATATAGCGAGCTTTTAAGTTTTTAACTTTATGACGAAAACCAGTACGGCTATCAGAGTAAAAAATGCGTTTACCATATTAGCAATAATGAGTGCTCGACATAATACCGTTTAATTGAGGCATTTCTCACCAGGTGGCGCACACACTTGTATTCTTGTTTTACGCAGACAGTGCATTAGAAGTACGTATGAAACTCATCTATTGTCATTTAGGTATTTTATGCTCTTTCGCCGTCCTATCACAATTATTATTACAGAATGACAAAGTGTGAACCTCAAAAATATGTAATTAGGGTTCCGGTGTATGAGGAATATTTGTCATGAATGATAATAAATACTGCTATGATACGTAATCACAAAAGAGGCAAGTTAATTTAAAAATAAAACTTTCTCTACCTTTTTTCATTGAAAGTGCGTTTGCGTTAAGAAAATTGTGACGTAGATAATCTAGCAATGCTCCAACCAATTAGGCTTTAGTCAAACATTTGCGACCAAAACGAAAGCGAAGAGGAGAGTGTAGTTTATATATGTACAATACCTATGTATAATACCTTGCACACATACGCGATCGCTATAACGTAACATGGCTTCAGCAACTAGGGCCGCAATATTTTTATTTTTTATTAATATTTTTATTTTCTTAATAATTTTAAACGTCTGTTGTCTGTTGTTATAACATAACAAGCCCACCCGTCGAACTTTGTATTGCATACTATTAATATCATTGACTAATACCCTCGACACAGGCATATAACAAAGATATTTTTGTAGTTAGATCAGATCGTTTGTGTTGTTCAGAAACATTTTATATTATAATATAATACGTTAGAGACGTGCGACTGCAGCGACAATTGACTAAAAATAAAAATGACCGCTTTGTGTCCCGCTTTCCGCCCGTTTGACGTTGGTTTGGCTGAAGCTTATCTGCTCAGGGGAGATTTGATGACGTCTCTATTTTCTGACTCTAACTCTATTTTCGAACTCATGAGGCGCGCATTTTTGACGCCTGACTAAATTGTAAAATTGATGTGCGAGTGTCTTGTCATAGTTTAAGTGCGATTGAGGCGTATTGTTTAAATTTAAATTGTTAATTATTTGGATTAAGTTATATGGCTTTAGATACTTGCAAAGATAAGGCGTATGCTCACAAATACGAGTTTTCTATAAGTTTTTCGTGATATACATTTTTCCTAAGCACAATCTCTTTGCGGGGTATCTAAACGGATTATTAGAGTCAAATATCTTGTTAAAATATTATTATTGTATTATAAATCACAGTTAGATGATGTGAACGATTCTAGTGATATATTTATAAACATTCCTAAGTTTAAGTTTAGCCAATTTTAAGTAGGTACTTATTTTTTCACTAAA
>NJDD01006507.1:110592-123536 GCA_002245505.1 Calephelis nemesis | reverse complement strand
TATGAGTTCTACTCTGGCATATGAGGCTTGTAACAATAATACTATTCTTAGTTTATTTAATTATCACGCTCCCCTTGAACAGCATAGAAAGAAGCACAAACTATCCGCATAGGCATTTTGCTTCCAAAAAAATGCATTTCTTCTAATTTTCGTTCTATCTCCATACTGATTTTTCTATCGAAATCTTGAAACACACTGTTCATGATCAGCTAACTCGTTTTCTCCAATTCAATAAACTCTTAAGCCCATTTCGATTCGGTTTCCGACAAAGACATAGTACAGTGACAGCAATACTTAAACTTTATGACGGTATCCGTCAGGTAATAGATTAGAAACTCCTTACCGTACTCGTTTTGCTAGACTTCAGTCGAGCGTTTAGCTTGGTGGATTTGCTGATCAAAATCCACAAAGCTATTCATTCATTTATTCATTTGTATTCTTAAGGCTCTTAACTTTTGACAATCTTCTTTAAATTGGTTTGATTCTTATCTGCGCAGTCGCTCCTAACATGTGTTCTTAAATGAATTGCAACCCAAATGATGTAATATAGTTGCAGCCTTCCCACAGGGGCGCATTTTGTCTCCCATAGTGTTTTCTTTATTTATTAATACAAATAATTCAGTGATTTTTTAAAATTTTTATTTGAATGCATATGATTTGCAAATTTGCCGTCGTTTCAGTACTTCAGATGAGACGTTTTCGAAAATCTTTAAATGATGATCTCCGTGCAATTAGCTTATGTGCTCATTGCTGTGGTGTTTAAGTAAACTCTTTTAAGTCAAAAGTAATAATTCTCGGTAGCAGATATCAGCTTGGGTCTATTGATTTTTTCAGCTTGACACGTATTGTTTACCTATAATCACAAGCCAAGGTCAATTTGCCTCAGGTTTCTCTTGTCACAACCTCATCTTTTTGTCACATCGTGTTTATTACCCCAAAAGAAAAGCCAAATTCATATTCCGATGTTCTTTGAACTTAAAGAGCAAAAGAGAAACATGTTTTTTGGTTTTGATATTTATTCATCCAGTAATGAAATAAAAAAGGAAAATCGTTTCCAGCACAAACATAATTACACTAGTATTCTATATTTTAACAATGTTACATTACAAGAGGTAACGTTCAAGTGCCATCAAGTGCAACCAAAAACATAGCTTTACGATACCTACACCTTTAGATGACAAACATAGACAAGGGTTGTCAGAGATTAAAGACAGAGAAATTGACAATACAAGACTCAGATTAAAGGTTTAAACTATATTTTTTTTGCTCTTAATAAATTAAAACAAAAATCTTTTTCAGAAGAAGTTTTTATTCAAACGCTCTAAAAAGAAGAAAATTTTGTTTTTAAATATTAACTATGAGCTTACAACCTCATTATACACAACTGACATGACCATAAAAGCTTTGTCGAACGATTTCCTTGTGTAAATAAGAATGTAACCTACTTATTTATTCCTGTAAAATCTGCCAAGTTCAAATTAATAAACTTTCAATTTAATTAAATATTGATCATCGTGACAAGCTTTTATGATTATATATGTCCGCAAGTCTCTTGCGAGGTAGATAGAGATTATAGAATGCAAATTGTCGCGATTCTTGCAGACCCGTCTAGTTTTATCCACATTCATCATTTTATACCTACAAATATACTGTGATTTATGATTCGATTTTCTCCTGAAAATATGATTTTCGAAGTTGTTTAACCTTGCCCTAGTGCAGATGGAAATGCTTAGGATAACATAACAGTTAATAAAACACTGTTCACGAATGAGACAGATTTATTATCATTTTTAAACCGACCAAAGTATAAAGTGAGAGATAACGGGACAGTAAAATTATCGTTGAGTAGAAAATGAACATCCCGCGATCTTTTTTGGCCTCACAGGAATAAATTCTGTGGTTCAGCTGAAACATAGAAAATTCAAAATTAATCCTTGCTCTTGGAGGTAATTTTGTTGCTCACCCACAAAAACAGTTTACAGTTAACACGAAAATAATGGAAAGAGCCAAAACACTTTTCATTTCTTTCTTCAGTTAATAATTTAGTCTATGCCCCGGAAATCAGTAGTTAATGTTTGGACTAATTTAATATGTATGAAACGTTCCATCTCTTTTGTTTTTATTACAGTTGAAAAGGTAGCCTGCATCTAAAATAAATTTATTTAGAAGAATTACCACCAACGTCCTCCAAGGGCTTATTGTAAGGGCTTATGATTAAGTACCAAGGTTATTACTCACGCCATAACGTCAGTGTTTGCCTTTGTTGTGCATCAGTTCCAGGTTTGGAACAAAAGAAAAGAAAAAGCTTCTATTACGTTAATTCCGCGAAACCAGCGTTACTCGTGCGGCATCGTTTGTGTAGTACAGTGGATTTCCTGGGGTTGTGTTGGTGTCGATGCGAAACGTACATCGAGTGGGATTTGGAGTACCTTGTGGTATGTACAATGTAACAAGTTGGATTGTTTCCTGAGATCGGTCTTTAATCGTGGTCGGTAGGGTTACTTTTGATCTCGATTTTTAGGTATGACTTGTACTACTTATATCAACATTTAGTTCCAAAAAATGGGTGCGTGTACCTATGTAGGCGCGTGAGAAGTCTTACTTGATTATAGTATTAAAAAAAGAGATATCACGAAAAAATATAATTAAATTGTATGAAACTTGTATAAATCCAAACACGTGTGTGAATGCCACATGTATCTAAAGTAGGCAACTTCATGATGTTACTTTTGTGATACAGATGAGGGGCATCTTAAAATTTCACCCTTATCGTTTTTTTACAACGTGCATAAAAAAGTAAAACTTCAAAAATTCGTCAAATCCATTAAAAAATTTACTAAATGTTAACCATTTGCTAGCTTTGTGTGATTCAGATTTCCAATTTGCATGAAACCGAGATTCGAGAGTAAGCCTACTGATCGCGGTTGTGGGCGGTGGGGATAGGCTTGTCACATTCAGCGTTACTTGGAAGAAAACTACAAAAGTTAAGCGGGTTTTGCGGAATAAGCAAACCGGAGATTATTTTACGTCGTTTATACCAAGAGGAGTTCGGCGTAGTAACGCCATATTCAAGTAAATAATGGTTGGTAATATAAGTAAAAAACAGGACATGTACAGTCTCTTTAGATTAATATAGAGAAAATGTTTAGCTACCAAACTCATAAGATGCAAGCGATTCTTTATTTTTCACTTACACAGAGACGAAGACAAGGTGTTTTCAACAAATCGCCCAGACTTATCACGGTCTTAATTATTCCTTGTGCCAAAACATCAGTGCCTCTCGATGTCGTGTTTAGGTCTCGAGAGCAAGCTAGCTGGTAAACTAACTTAAATAAGAAGCTTAGCAACCCAGCTTCAAGTTGACAACGCACCATTTCGACCTCTAGTGTCAATTGGCAACGTGTATTTTTTACCGTCAGAAAATTTTGCTTGCTATTCAATTAAACAAAAATACAAACGTTCTGGTTCTGGTTCAGCCGCCACAGTGGATACCATCGCCAAAGCTGCTACTATCATCGCCAAGTAAGTATAGAACTTCATGGTGAAATATCTGGAACAAAATATGTGTGACTGTGATATAAATTATATTCTTTAAATTATACCTACTCGTTTTATTTTAGCATTCAATATATTTTGACAATCAGTTATTGAACGTTAACATATATAACAGGACCACTAGTCGCGTGCGTCCCGCGTTGCAGACGCCGCGTTCCCGCGTTGCGGTTGCGTATGTGTGCAAGGCACCATACATACAGGCAGTGTTCGCCCCGAGATAGTCGCTCCGTTTTCACTTTTGCTTTGGTTGCGTAAGTTTGGCGGAAACCTTAAGAAAAGCAAAAAGTATATTCAGCTGACTTTGGAAGTGTTATTTTATATTATATATAAAGGTGGTATATATGTTATATTTTTTTTCAATCTTCGACATTTCCATTCCTAAACCAATTACTATTACTTAGATTTTCAGGTTGAACTTTTTTTAAATAGGTAGTATCACGACTGTCTACATGTACCTACACGTATGTTTATAATTTACTTTTTGCAAACAAGATAAAGCAAACGCATCGGTAATGGGCAAGGCACGGGAAATGGACGAAAACAAAAGAAATCATTAAAGATAAAGTCTTGGAGTAGATTTTTTTTAAAACTCTCAACAATATCAATCTAACTAGGTACCAAAGTTTGCAATTTTATTAACGGACTTGAAAAAAAGGAGGAGGTTTTCTTCGGCCGGTATATAGGTACATATCTATTTTTTATGTATGTACACCGATTTCTCCGAGGTTTCTGAACCGACTTAGGTAATCCTATTTTTGTTTGATGCCGAATAGTTTCGAATTTGTCACGTTAAAAATTGATTCAGGTAGGCCAATATTTTAATCTATTTTCACCTACCTCAATGTCTATTTTTCTCAAATTAAATCAAATATCGCAATTAAATTTAATCCACTTGCGTGACTTAGTGACAAGATTACAGACACATCGGCATTCAGCAACATGCCATCAAGATATTTACTTATAAATCTATTAAATTAAATCATATCAGCAATTAACTAAGAACTATTTAACAAAAATAATTACGTTAAAAAAATTGACTTCAGAACTAAAAAGTAAAAAATTCAGAAGATTTAACATTAATAATATACTACCTATTGTTTAATGTGCTATTTGCTAATAAGTTTGAAGTCGGTGCCAAGCCAATTTAGTACTTACTTATAATGTAATTATTAGTTTAAGGCTTGGTATTTCAAACCAATTAATAAATAGCACATATAAATAATAGGTAGTATATTATATTTAATATTAAATCTTTGTTATATTTTACTTTTTAGTTTTAAAGTCTGTTCAACGAGACCAAAGCCACATTAAACATACAAACAACTGCTGGCACGCCACTGAAAGGAGGACAGCGGAATACACATACAATCACGTCCTGATGTTTCTCCACTAGAAGATGCTGCATCCGCAACTTACACGGATGAGACACAAAGAATTTTGTATGAATGTGTGTGTCGGTGTAATTTGTATATATACTTCGGAATTATTTCAATAAATCAGATTAGAACCTTGGTTCTTGTCTCATTTACCATCCCCTCAAAGTGGCGAAGACACCTTCAAGTCCTTAATTGGTCAAGTGAGCCTGCTTGATCTGCTTTGAGTATATCACCACCTCCTTACCACCTATCCTACCCGTAGGGTTCCGTCTGCTGCCGTAGGCCTATTGGTACAGACATCCCGCACTTATCTATATAAGTATATATTAAACCTTATGTTAGGGCTAGGGCTGGTAGGCATCTAGGGCCTTAGGGATATAGGGTGCTAGGTCTTTAGGGTCTTCTGACATCGGGTATTCTGTTCCGTATCACCAACCCTCATGGTGGTCGGTTCATATGGTCCTTCGAGTAATAATTGAAACCTGCGTAGATCGTAGGAAAAAACTACTAATTTAAAAATCTACGTCAGAAAGACAACAAAACAAACTGCGTCATACTACTTTACATGTTTTAATACAAACCTTTAAAGGTGACTTGTACCATTACGACTATTACGTTCCGTAAATAACGTGATTAACAATACAAAAAAAAACTAGTGTAACGTAACATAAAAAAAATTGGATAAAATACTGATATTGAGGACAAAAGAAGTTATTGTAAGAGTTTTGGTTTTTGTGTAGGGTACCAATAAAAATAAAAATAATTGATATAAATCCAACTTATAAATTAAACAATTTTTAAACAAAAAGTTAAGTGGTACTGTTATCAAATTAGCTATAGGCAAATATTTTTACTCATCATAGGATAAAAATTATCTTTCATTGGACATCATAAATAGTAAAATAATATTCATTACCAACAGACTAAAATAAACTATTCAGATAAATCACAGATATTTTAAAGAAAAAGGATATACGATACATATAATCCTTCAAATAAATTTTAATTAATTTAAAAAAAAAGAGTTTATTGCTTACATTACACGTTTTTTTAACGTAGCTATTTTTATTCAAATCTATTTATTGGTAACCATTATATCGCACATACAAAATATAATCAGTCTAGCAGTAGATAAGCAAATAGACAAATAAGCAAACACTATACTATAATATTTAAGGATTTTCTAGGATAACGTAAACAGTTAAATTCTGCTTATTATACATACCAAAATTGTAGGTGAGAACACAAGTTTTCTGATTATACTGTACCACTTTCAGACTGTGCTCCTTTATATAGGTAGTACTTAGCCGTAATAATATTAATGATTTTTTTCTAGTCGGAACTATACGTTATGAAGGTCACACGCATTTAATCAATAATAAAACTAGCTTTCAGATTCGCATCATTTTTAGAGTTCCGTCCCTTTAACGTGAGATAGTTTTATTAAATATTTTGCCTTGCGACATGCAGTCGCTTCTTCGGAGCGTTCCGTTTAAAATGTTATAGGTAATTTTAAACTAGATCACTGGTGGTAAAGTGCTTCGCAGTCAGTGGCGTGCGCTCCATGTATGGTAATAACTCAAATCAAAACCCAGGAACTTTTCGGGCAAATGTTGACAAAATTGAGTAAAGTATTCTTTGACTACCACTCCAATCAATAAAGGTCGCCATCTGCTATACTATGTAGTAGCTTTATTTACGCGCTTGTGATAAACTCGGAAAGTTTTTCTGGTGTAAAATGTTTAGATTTTGAAAACAATATTTTCAAGAAAAATTGTAACTATTTTTTGATAAAATTTGAATTTAATATTTTATGTATTAGCCGTGATAATTCGTAAACAAGAATATTAAACAATACAATGATATACTAGCACAACTTTGAGGAAGCAGAAGTTTGTGGTCCTAAGCAGAAGCAGTTAGTGGATATTTCTTATTTTGCATTTTCCCAAGAATTAGTAGCCCTCCATATTTAATAAACGATACATTCATTTCATCGAAGGTATCCCAGTGACCTTGAAAAACACGCTCCATAAACCTTCTTTTCAATTAAACATTTTCCCCGTGTTGTTCCGGGCTCCTTTGTAGAATAGACCATCTGCCTTCCTGTGCCAGGCAGCTCGTAAAAGGCGAGCATAGGCTTGCCGTCACTAACACCGTAACATCTGACTAGGTGGTAGAGTTTCGCAGCGACTCAACCGGATTGGTACCACCGCCTTACCTATTCCTACCGCCATAACGTCATGACGTGTTGCGGTTTGGAGGGTAAGGTAACTTACTAAGCCTTACTTGGAGGGTAAGCCGGTTAACTTACTTTTACTCGAGGCCTAACATCCCGGCCTCTGGTTGGCAACGCACATGACTTTGGTGTCTCTAGGCGGCGGGAATTTCTTACCATCAGGAAATCCGTCTGCTTTTTTGCCTTCCAATTATATAAAAAAAAAACAATTTTCTTTATTCTGTGATGAGCAGAAATAATATGCATGGAAAATCTTTTGTTAAAAATCCTCATTGATTTTCATTTAGATATACAAGTCGTATGCATTAAAACAGTACTTTTTTTTCATTTTTTATCATCGTCATCATCATCATCTAGCGATTCTGTGGTAGACTAGACATCGTGACATCTCTGATTCGAGCTTCAGGTAGAGCATCAACAAAGAAAAAGTGTTTTTTTTTTGTAATATGTTTTTATTGTTTTGCTCGGGATTGACTGTGTGCTCTGTTGGTGATAGGTTTGCCATCTATTCTATCTCTAAACTCTTCAAGTCTGCAAACTCTAACTTAACAAATTTTACTCGTCAGTCAAAACGTGACTTCCCCTTTTATGTTGCCAAGGCGAGACCGTATGGCTTGTACTATCAAAACTTCATCAGATGTCATGTGAAGCTAAACTTCTAGGTATCTCTAAACTCTCTAACTCTACAAACTCTAACATCAAATTTTTTTATCTCAGACACAATTTGCGGCTTGGCTGTTTTGCTACCGTCACAAAGGCATAAGGTGAAAAATTACTTTCTTTTATGCTACTAAAACATATGTGCAACATTTTTTACAACAACTCATTCTCTTATTAAGATCTTGGAAAATAATTTTTATTGTCTGTGTACCAACATTGTAGATTGCAAACCAAATTTCAGCTTACTAGGACTTAGAAGTAGCAAATTTGGTTACACGTCAATGATAAAACATACAGTTTTAACCTACTTCAACAAAAATGTGAACATTATATATTTGACTCCCACATTCTTTATGTACGAGCATGTTAATCGGTTTTCCTTCGCTTCGCTTTGCTCGTCTAGGCGGTGATGGTTTATGATGTGTATAAAAAAGGTAACTGTGATTAAAACTTTGCAATGTGATCAGCAATCGATGCAATCGATCTTGGATTTGCTTTTGCACTCGCAGTCATCACTAAGCCGCCACTATCGTTCTTGAATTCCATTAAAACGGCAGGCATTATGAAAAAAATATGTAACATATACAATTCATTATAATTTAAGCGCAGTTTAACTGCAAAAAACTAATTTTGTGTTTAATAACTCTACAAAAAAATAACAATTTCTTCGATTCCCAATGATTTTCATTATCAGATCCAGACTTGGTCACAATAGGATCACCTCGACATTGTGTTCTTTTAAGTACAAAAAGATTTTTAAAATTGATTCAGAAATGACAAAAAATGACTAACATTGAAAATATAGGAGTCCAACATATAAACTCCTCCTTTCTTCTATTCTATATATACTAAACACATAATATAAATCAAAACGCATCTGTGGCCTATGGTGGTCAGCTTTGACAACAATTTGAGGTATTGGGTTCGGTTAAAGAGGAAGGAAAAAATATTGTTTAGTTTCTTGGAGCGTCAACGAAACTCTTATCAATCCAAAAAACAATACTAGTTTAAATATTTAAGAAATTGACCTTTTCACAGAACTTTGCAGTTACTAATATATCAAGTACTTAATTCCTTCCTATTACCTATTCCTTTTTAACTACAAAAAATAAATCAGTCATGCAAAATTCAGTAAATTTTATCATCCTGGCAAAATTTGATTTTATTAATCTTAATTACCTCCATTAATAATACATAATTTGCGGAATTTTGATATGTATAACACAATATCAGCATTATATGTATATGCATATGCTACTTGTAAATTAGTTGGCCAAGGTTAAGTAATTTTGATAACTTGTGTTATCATCAATATGTACTTATAAATCTTAATTTGTTGCTCGAAGCTCGCTTGATTCATTATATGAATGTTGTTAACCAAATAGGTTAAGTTTGTTATGAATATTTTACGAATTTTGAATATTTCACGACGATCATGAAACACATTTCTGAGAAAACGATTTGAACCTGAAACATTTCTGGTCCCAGGGGCTTCGCCAATTCGTGGTTACATAATAAACACTGTATAGTATGTGTCTAAAGAAGCGTATTCCTAGACCGAGGCCTAGGTATACGCTTCAACATCAACCTATTACGTCTTGGAATAAACCAAGCGTTCCTTTTGAAACCGTTCACATAGATGCAATTGGCCTCTTACCTGAATCAAATGATTTCAAGTTCATTTTAATAATGGTAGACTCGTTCACAAAGTTTTGTTTATTATATCCTATCTATAGACAATATGTAAGTTAACTCAAACGCACCTCACCGATGTTATATTACTGTTTGGCACCCCGAAACTCTTGGTAACCCACCGCGGACGGATGTTTGAATCGTCCAAAATTTCAACGTTTCTTACGGAGCTGGGTTGTGAAATACCTACTAACGCCAAAGGGCAGGTTGAGAGATATGTCAGAACTGTGGTAAACATGCTACGTGGTCGAAGTTAATCACAAACTCTCAGCTTGGCCCAATAAGTTATGGAAACATCATCTCGTAATCAACATGACGAAGCAGAAGACCACACATTCCTCTGCCCTAAGGCTGGCGATTGGTGTTGACGCCGCAATGCTTGTCATCCGTACGTTAGTTCGAGATGTAGCTATCGAGATGACCCAGGGTCGCGAAGGTTTTTTTTAATAATAATTTTTATTTATTACTCTTCATAAAAATTGTTTCTTAAATTAAGTACACTTTTGCCAATATTTTAAAATTACGGATTAAAAACAAAGTTCTGTGAGAGTCTAGCGCCTATTTTAAGTACAAGTACTTGAATTACAGATCGGCCCCCACCAAGCCAGTCGGTACAAATATTTACGCTATATAATATCTAAATAATAAAAGTAAAACAAATTTAATTAAGATTAGAAACTAGACATTTATATTTATATGTGCTATGCTTCAGTGTGCAGTGATAAGTGTGCGTGCGTGCGTGCGTGTGCGTGCGTGCGTGCGTGTGCGTGCGTGTGCGTGCGTGCGTCCGTGTGTGCATGTGTGTGTGTGTGTTTGTGTGTGTGTTTATGTGTTTGTAACTATAACGCTGTCTTCATTAGCAGTTCGGTATTTTCATAATCTAAAGTTTTAAGCCAATTAATAAGAGTAAATTTGCACTTTGATTTCGTCATTGAGTATATGTTAAGTTTACAATTGATTTTATTATACAAGAAATTTCCTAGAAAAGAATAATGTTTAAAAGGTAGTGTAGAGTTAAAAGCTTCGAGTGAACACACCGTACCTCTACGTCTTTTGTCAGCATTAAAATGGGGTTCAAATTTTAATTCGGAATATTTTTTTGTATGACATTAAGAATAAAGATTTTCCTAACAGATAGCACATTCCAAGAACCATAAAGTTCCGTGGTAGGGTATCTGTATGGAAGAAAAGCAGCAACCTACAGAATTGCTTTTTGGGCCCTTTCGATCTCGAAAAGGTGGCTTTTAACAGCTCCGCCTCATGTGGCTACTATACACCCCTTGTAGAGTTTGAGACGAAATAAATCATTTACGTACAGAATAAAGAGAGTAGGTCCAACAATACTACCTTGAGGAATTCCGTATGATATTGTTTGCTTCTCACTTATCTAGTCTCCTATCCTAACCTGTTGAGAACGATTAGTGAGATAATCTGTCAAAAGAGACAGAGCTCTTACACCATTTTTTTTTTCAATTTAGCTAATAAGTGAGAGATGGATAGCGTATCAAAAGCCTTGGATAGATCAAGGAAAATTACAATCTTCTTCTCCCTACGGTCACGGTTCTTCACTACATTGGTAGTTAATTCCAAAACTGCATCATCTGATGATCTACCTGCCCGGAAACCATACTGTTGAGGAGATAATATGTTATTTTTTTCTAAAAATGATATCAATCGGTTATTTATTACTCTTCCCAGTATTTTTGATAGAGCCGGTAAGTTCGAAATTGGTCTATAATTTATAACGTTCGCTTTTTCGCCTTCTTTAAATATAGGTTTAATCAAAGCAATTTTAAATTGTGTATGGAATACTCCTGTGGAGATAGCTAAATTGCAAATATGGGTGATAGGTTGTTGTAGTAGTACACTGATAATATGTTGCTTAATAAGCCATCCGTGACCAACTGCACAATCGCTTTTAAGACCCTTCACCTCTTCATCGTTAGTAGGCAAGAATACAAGAGAGTTAAGAGGATATGTATTTATGGGAAGCTCAGAATTTGCTCTTTGTTTTTTTGATATCATTTCGGCCAGTTCCTTTCCAATACTTGCAAAGTACCTATTTACTTTAATAACACAATCTTTTGGATTACAGGATGATATTAAATTCAAGCTGTGATCTTCTTTTTTGTCCATGTACGTAACTTTTTTTAATACCTTCCACAGCCTCTTTTTATCATTACCTGCTTCCAGCATCAATGACTTTTCATACTCTCTCCTGACCTTTTTTAACAAAGAGTTACAGAAGTTACGATACCTCTTTTGGTTTTTTAAAAAGTCTATCTCTGTTTCTCATACATCTGAGGAGACCCTGAGTAACCCATGGCTTATATGTTCGCCATCGGTTAAGGATCTGAAATATGTTCGAATTGTGTTTAATTGCTTGCTTTAAAGCATTCACTAAAAAATCAGTCGCCACGTTAGCATCGAGGATTGAATACATCGATTTGAAGTCTATGTTATCAGTTTCCTCATGTAGGGCCTTATAATTTATCTTATTGATTTTTACCTTACTACACTTGTTTTTAGGGATGTGCAGTCCAATGTTCACAGCGACACACTCGTGATCAGTGATAGAACTTTCTATTACGCAACAAATCGGGCGGAGCCTAGCCTTCGATCAGAAATTGCGAATCAGAGATGCCTCAATCTACCATAGGCAGCGGGAACGTCTTTTGGCTAATCTGTTCACAGGTGCCGTTTACGGAAGGAGAACTAAAGGTGCAAAATAGAGAATAATAACAGCTGTAACATTACTAATAGCATTTGTATTGTGGGGGTTTATATTAGAGAGCTCTCATAATTACCTTGTTGTTGCCATACCATGATTACTTTGCTCAATTTTTACACCGTAGGTATTGTTTCACAATTATTTTGATAGTGGTCAGATGATAATTATGTTTTTGATGCCGAACGTCTGAGACCATCGACGTCTGGTGGACCCAAACACCATCCCGACAAAGTGGCGAATTCATAGCGGCAATAAGCTGTTTTTAAAGGTAACGGTTGCGTGTGCGTGACCTTTTTATTCGTAAATTGTGTAAAAAGTGTTGCTTGGTTCCTTATTTCTTACTTCGGATTAATAAAATCAAGAGTGCAAAACGTTTATTGGTTCATTTGTGTACATTTGATAAAATAATTTATTGTAAGTGTAATAAATTGCAATTTGAAATATACATATAATTTAACTTTTTTTTTAATGATATTGGAAGGCAAACAAGCAGACGGATTTCCTGATGGTAAGAAATTAACGCCGCCTAGAGAAATCGAAGGTGGTAATGGTGCGTTGCCAACCTGGGGCCGGAATGTTAGGCCTCTAGCAAAAGTAAGTTTATCGGCTACCCTACCCTCCGAACCGGAACACGTCATGACGTTATGGCGGCAGGAATAGGTAAGGCGGTGGTACCAATCCGGGCGAGTCGCTG
>NJDD01006507.1:90090-101772 GCA_002245505.1 Calephelis nemesis | reverse complement strand
CGAATTAAATAATTTATTAGGATCATCATTGTAAGGTAGATTTGGAAGTTTTACTAATATATTATCCCGAAAACGTTCTAATCGTCTAGAATTTATTGGATTGTAAACCTACCTACCCTACGTCTACCTCGCAAGGCGCGAACATACGTAAGTAAAATCTGAAACTAGCTCTACGGCTACTAGTACGGCTTTGTTCGCCATACATACAAAAACTACTACGTACGCTTTTGTAGTTTTATAAAAAATACCCTTATTAGCCTTAACTGTTACGTTACCAGCATAATCAAGGCCATAGTGATAAAATAGATGTGACGGATTTGTGCATGCTGATGGTATTTCACCCATCAGCTGTCGCCCCAGGATAAGACTGTGCTTTCTACACTGGACACTCATGAAAATACGTTTTTCAGTTTCGTTGTTTCCACCGACAATCCAGTATTTACGCCGAGTAAATGCGGTAGTCAACCGAGCTTCCCCATGGAAGGTAAGTGCACTTCGTCAATAATTAGGTCCGCTAATCTCGTATTATTTGGGGTGATAAGTGGATGTTTCATATCGAAATCTATGTTCGCATGTTTCAATCTGCCTCGACCATGTAAAATACCGTTTCCATCCAATATCGGATTTAAATTAAAGGTAGAAACAGCCTGAGCCCACGCATACGATGCATGAAATCATGTGACACTCTTGAATTTATACGAAAACGTGTAACTTAGAAACACACTTGTCCTACGCAACGCTATTGTACGAGTTCCACGCGTACGTAGATCTGTCGATCCAGATTGGCGTAGAAAAGGTGGAGGGGGATCATGCGCTATCCCATGCGTCAGACAAGTGTGTTTATAGATCGTATGTACGCGCGATGCGTTAGATGCAGACGGAACGTCCACAGGAACGTCGTAGGAGAAGGAACTTTACCAGCAATAAAATGGGAGGAGAATTTATTTCTTGCTCCCAATGTCTTTTCTTCTTTTTTATTTTGTTTCCGTAACATGGACATATTTGCTTAAAAATAACAAACGTAATAAATCAATCTCAAATTCATTTTTCGAATCATAAAACACGGACGTAAAGCGCGAACCGCAAACTCCATGTTTAGTTTTTAGATAAATTTCGCTAAAATGCACATCCATATCACAATTTCTTAATAAATAAAAAAAAAACTTAAGAAACCCAAGTGTAACGGTTAAGGACATATCCACAAATACTCCGCATGTATCAGCAAAAAATATTCCTTGATTTATTTGGTTGAGGAACATCATTTCAGCTTAGACTAGAAAGTCTCTATGGAACTCTAAAAATATTTAATACTTAAACAAAGTTTTATAATTAATTAGATTGTGACTGACCTCAAAAAAATTTTGTTCAGATCATATTATAGTCATTGGTATTATTACGGCTAGGTATATAAAGGACCTCAGCCTCAGTCTGTAATCTGAAAACTTGTGTAGGTATTCAACTACAGTTTGGTATGTATATAGAGAACCTTAATTTATAACCCAATTTTATTTATATATATATACATATAAGATATTCTAGAAAAATTACGCCCTGAAACTTTTCGGAATGCTTGACTAAATTTTGTTTTTTACTGCGTCGAAGCGAAAACTGTTGCACCAGCAATAGTCTTTTTTTTTACTTTTTGAAAATAAAGGTACAGTTGGAGTTAAATAATCAATGATTGCAAAAGAACTTTGACCATACTCGTGCGAACATAAATACGCGTACCGTTGTTGTTTGAAAAATAGCAATCGAATAATTAAACAAAATTTAACTGCTTCCTACATCAATCAATTTACTTTTGCTTGAGGTTGCCAACCTGAGGCGGCAGGCCTCAGGTTGGCAACGCACCATTACCACCTTAGGTGTTTCTAGGCGGCGTGAATTTCTTACCGTCAGGAAATACGTCTGCTTGTCTGCCTTCCACTATCATAAAAAATGCTTGAATGGATATAATTATTTACTGGTCTAATTGTATAAGGACGATATTGCAAGCAAACACACTGCTACTTCTTTTATATTGAAATTTATTTATTTTGCGGAATATGTGTTCTTAAAAGTAGTTACAAAATACATGTTCGTATTTTGTTATAATATTCTAGAACATTGCGATTTGCAAATATTTAACAAACTTATTTCGTACTTTTTGTTATTGTATTATAAACATATTTTTTCATAACTTACTGAATTAAGTTTCATTAATTTAAACAGATTTAATTACGGTCAAGTTTTACGCTATCAACAATAAATTACCACAGTTTTCAAACTTAGCCAGTCAGGGAAAGAAACGACGAAACAAACTCTTCAGCAACCTAGATATCTCATATTCTTGAAGAGTAAGCTCTTGGCTTTAAGCCCTGACTCAACTGATTTTATTATTTTCACTATTAGGTAGAACATCAACAACACTCAATAGAATAGCTATAATACAAAAAAAAGTATCTTCATTTCCATATCCCCGAAAAGGTGGGCAGAGGTGAAACCAGTTCGTCCACGACTAGCCGAAGACACAATGACACACAGTGATAAGTGGGAACCCAACCGGGTACATATCCAATCCCTGGCAACGTTAATTTTATGAGAAAATTGAAAATAAGCATTTTCTATTTTTTTATCTAAGACACTAAAAGATCTGGTTTTTTATATCGTAATTTGAAAGCAGTTATCAAACGTTGGTCTCTGAGTTGTTCTCATCGAGTCCTTCCTGTTGAAGGAGTGTACTTTGTATTCGGTTCCGAGTCCGATTATATCTTATACTAGCGACCCGCCCCGGCTTCGCAAGAGTATAAAATATGCACATAAACCTTCCTCTTCAATCACTTTATATATTTAAGAAACCGCATCAAAATCCGTTGCGTAGTTTTAAAGATTAAAGCATACAAAAGGACATAGGGACAGAGAAAGCAACTTTGTTTTATACTATGTAGTGATTTACATGTATAAAAATCAATGCCACTTTTCGTTGTAATTTTATAACTCAAGCACGTGCTCACCTATAAAAACGAAATGTTTAGGCTTTGTTCGGACTATTTAGTAGATGGTTTATGTGAAGATTGCATAAAATCGCTCCAGCGGTTCTTCATATATCACATTTTTTGTAACAAATAAATTCAATAAATGGCGGATCATTTTGTCAATCAAATTAAAACTTTTTCAAATGGGAATTGTGCTGTCATATTGAAACTTTTTTCAGTTGTTTTGTTGTGTTATGCTATTAATGCGGTTATATACGTAGCGAAGCACGTACCGGGCCGCTAGTAGTTTATACATATATTTTTCCCAAGTTCCTTACGAGGTAGATAGAGATTGTCGAGTGCAAATTGTCGCGATTCTTGCATACCTGTCTAGTCTTCTCCATATTCATTATTATTTTATACCTTCAAACATACTGTGATTTATGATTCCATTTTCTCCTGAAAATGTTATTTACGGAGATGTAAAGTCTTGCTCTAGCACAGATGGAAATGTTTAGAATAACACAACTGTTAATAAAACACTGTTCACGAATAAAAAAGATTTATTATCATTTTTAAACCGACCAAAGTATAAAGTGAGAGATAACGGGACAATAAAATTATCGTTGAGTAGAAAATGAACATCCCGCGATCTTTTTTGGCCTCACAGGAATAAATTCTGTGGTTCAGCTGAAACATAGAAAATTCAAAATTAAGCATTGCACTTGGAGGTAATTTTGTTGAGCATCTACTAAAATATTTTAAAAAAAATCTATCCTCTTTCAAAGAAAATAATAAAAAGAGTCAAAACACTTTTAATGCTTTCAGGTTAGTTTGTACACGACATTTCTTCAGTCATTTAATCTATGCTCCGGAAATCAGTAACTAACACTGTCATAATGTTTGGACTCATTTAACACGCATAAAATGTTTCATCCCTTTTGTTTTTGTTACAGTTGAAAAAGATAGCATGCACCTAAAATGAGTTTAGTTTGTGCACAGCAGAATAACCACTAACGTCCTTCACGCCACAACGTCAGTGTTTGCCATTGTTGTGCCAGTGTTGTGCTTCTCGATGTCGTGTTTAGGTCTCGAGAGCAAGCTTGCTGATAAACTAACTTAAACAAGAGGTTTAGCAACCCAGCTTCAAGTTGAATACGCACTATTTTGACCTTAAGTGTCAATAGACAACATGTACTTCTTACCGTCAGGAAATTTTGCTTGCTATTCAATTAAACAAAAATACATACGTTCTGGTTCTGGTTCAGCCGCCACAGTGGAGACCATAGCCAAAGCTGCTACTATCATCCCCAAGTAAGTATAGAATTTCATGGTCAAATATCTGAAACAAAATATGTGTGACTGTGATGTAGAAAAAAATCAGAATTATATTATTTATATTTTATTCGTTTTATTTTAGCATATTTTGTGCGTCCCGCATTGCTGACGCCGTGTTGACGTCGCGTATGTGTGAAAGGCACCATACATACAGTATGGCAGTGTTCGCCGCAAGGTGGTCGCTCCGTTTTCCCTTTCGATTTGGTCGCGTAGGTTTGACCGCAGCCTTTAAAAAAGTAAAAAGTGTATGGGGTAGACTTCGGAAGTGTTATTTTATATTGAAGGCTAATTAATGCTTGCGGTTTTGCCGTGTGCGTATATATATAATACCTATTTTTCAATCTTCGACATTTCCGTTCCTAAATCTATTTTTATACTTTTTTTTAGATTTTCAGGTTGAACACTTTTTTGTTAAATAGGTAGTATCCTGACTGTCTACCCGTACCTACACGTATGTTTATAATTTACTTTTTCCAAACAAGTTAAGGTAAACGCTCCGGTAATCGGCAAGGAACGGGAAATGGACGAAAACAAAAGAAATCATTAAAGATAAAGTCGTGAAGTAGTTTTTTTAATACTGTCAACAATATCAATCAAACTACCAAAGTTTGCAATTTTATTAACTGACTTGAAAAACAGGAGGAGGTCTTCAATTCGGCCGGTATATACATATATGTTTTTTTATGTATGTACACCGATTTCTCCGAGGTTTCTGAACCGAATTAAGTAATTCTTTTTTTATGCGGAATAGTTTCGAATTGGTCCATAAATATTGATTCCGGTAGGCCCGTTAGTTCTCTGTTAGTTTTTCACCTACCTCAATGTCTATTTTTATTATATTAAAAAATCCAATATCGCAATTAAATTTAATCCACTTGGGTGACTTAGTGACAAGATTACAGACACATCGGCATTCAGCAACATGCTATCAAGATATTTTCTTAAAAAACTATTAAATTAAATCATATCAGCAATTAACTAAAAACTATTTAACAAAAATAATTACGTTAAAAAATTTACTTCGGAACTAAAAAGTAAAAACTTCCGAAGATTTAACATTAATAATAAACCACCTATTGTTTATATGTGCTATTTACTAATGAGTTTGAAGTCGGTGCAAATCCAATTTAGTATTTACTTATAATTATTAGTTTACGTCTTGGCACTAATTTCAAATCTATTAATAAATAGCACAAAGAAATATAGGTAGAGTATAATCTTTATTATTTTTTGCTTTTTAGTTTTGAAGTGGGGTTTTTAACGTAGTTATTTTTATTCAAATCTATTTATTTGTTAACATTTCATCGCACGTGCATAATGTAATTGATCTAGCGGTAGATGTGCAAATAGACAAATAAGCAAGAACTAATACATTTCAAATACATCCTATATAATATGAGAACATTCTAGGAAAACGTAAACGCTTAAATTCTGTATATTATACATACCAAAATTGTAGGTAATACACAAGTTTTCTGATTAGACTGTACCACTTTCAGACTGAGCTCCTTTATATAGGTGCCTAGCCGTATTAATATTAATTTATTTTTTTGTAATCGGAACTATACCTTACGAAGGTCACACGCAATTTATTCGTTAATAAAACTAGCTTTCAGAGTCGCATCGTTTTCAGAGTTCCGTTCCTCTAACGTGAAATTAATTTAGTAAATAGTGTTAGTCCGGGCTCCTATGGAGAATAGACCATCTGCCTTCCTGTGCCAGGCAGCTCGTAAAAGGCGAGCATAGGCTCACCGTCACTTACACTGTGACATCTGACTAGATGGTAGAGTTTTGCAGCAACTCACCCGGATTGGTACCTACTTCTACCGCCATAACGTCATGACGTGTTCCGGTTTGGAGGATAAGGTAGCCGGTAAACTTATTTTGTGCTCGAGGTCTGACGTTCCGACCTCAGGTTAGCAACGCACCATTACCATTTTTGGTGTCTCTAAGCGGCGTGGACTTCTTACCATCAGGAAATCCGTTTGCTTGTTTACCTTCCAATATCATAAAAAAAAAGTTTGCTTTGCGACATGTATTAGCTTCTTAGGAGCGTCCACGGAGGACGATGAGCACAGGTTAAAATATAGGTCATCACCAACAAGAAATATGCAAAAAATATATTCAAAAAAGCTAAGCTTACCCCAAAAACTGCATATGCTTTTCAATTAAATGTACTCAACATTTTTCAATTAAACTAGATATACAAAATTCAAATAAATACAAGTATCAGCGTTCTGCACTTCTCCTACATGTGGGTACTTGGTCTTTAAGTCTACTGTATGCTCCTCCATTCGCGAAATTTTCGTAAAAAGGGGTAAAAGTTTTGGCATCACGTATTAATTTATAGATATTTAACACAAATAACATATAATGTTGAGTACATTGGTTGAGATTAGCGAAGCTAATAAAATTCATGAGTTTAGCTACGGTATTTTGTAGTTTTGCGAAATTCATTTTAGCTATCAAGATATCGTGAAACCATTGAACATAATTCTAGTTGGAGTCACTTGCAATTAGAAAATTTTCCCCGTGTTGGTCCGGGCTTCTTTGTAGAATAGACCATCTGCCTTCCTTGCCAGGCAGCTCGTAAAAGGCGAGCATAGGCTTACCATCACTAACACCGTGACATCCGACTAGGTGGTAGAGTTTGGCAGCGACTCGCCCGGATTGATACCACCGCCTTACCTATTCGTCATAACGTCATAACGTGTTCCGGTTCGGAGGGTAAGGTAGCCGGTAAACTTACTTATGCTCGAGGCCTAACATCCCGACCTCAGGTTGGCAGCGCGCCATTACCACCTTTGCTGTCTCTAGGCGGCGTGAATTTCTTACCAACAGGAAATCCGACTGCTTTGCTGTTTGCCTTCATATAACAAAAAAAAAAGGATTGTTAGGTGAAAATGTGCAAAATTTTATTAACGCATAATGATCATTATATTATGATGGTGATCAAAATCAATCAATCAAATCAATTCCACTTTTCGTTGTAATTTTATAACTCAAGAACGGGCTCACCTATACAAACCAATGTTTAGACTTTGTTCGGACTATTTAGTAGATGGTTTATGTGAAGTTTGCATGTAATCGGTAAAGCGGTTCTTCATTTATCACATTTTTGTAACAAATAAATTCAACAAATAGCGAATCGTTTCGTGAATAGGTAATTTTCTGTCAAATCGAAACTTTTTTCAAATGGGAATTGTGCTGTCATATTGAAACTTTTCAGTTGTTTTGTTATGTCACTCCTGTGGTCATGTACGTAGCGAAGCACGTACCGAGCCGCTAGTAAATTATAGAAATGTTGAGTTTTTTTGTAGGTTGATGCACCTACAAAAAAACTCAAAACAATAAAAGAGTCTTTTATTGTTGCCCAGATGCACTCGACGTCAGCATCCCCATGCCAGTTGAGTCAGGTGCTACAATGAGATGGCTTTGACAAAGGGCCATAACTCTACCACTATCAGAACCACGATTCCATCTGAAACATTAATTATATTTTCGAATAGTTCTGTATAAAGTACACCATATGATGCAGTTAAACCCAACTGTAATTATACAAATTAATTATTCTAATACCTTAATAGTTTGGATTGAAATTTTGGATTAAAACCTTATCATTAGATTTCAATTTTGTTCATTTTTAAATTTAATAAATTATGAAAGTAAAAGTGAAGTTTCTTTACGCCCATATCCCTAAAGAAGACTACCTACTAGAGGCTTAGACGCACAACTAGGGCACCCACGACTAGCCGAAGACACTAATTTCCAAAATGTGAAAGGTAGCCAAGCCTATCGCCCATCGGGCACATATCCGAACCCGAGCAACATATTTTTATTATAAAATTTGATTTTTTTTTGTTGCCGAGCCAGGAATCGAACCCGGGACCTCAAGAAGTTAAGCCCAACACTTAGACCGCTAGACCGCATGAATTTTTACTGTAGGCGATAACTATAATAAAAATTCATTAATTCTTTATTTCCTTGAGAATAATTCACAACATTAAGTAAATTTTAATATTTATCGACTTTTTAAATGTACCTAATGTTATTGTTCAAGTTTTAATGTTAATTTTATATCTATATGATTTTAGTTTTGTATTTTATATCGTAATATAGTTAAAGATAAAATAGAATAACAATTTTTAGTTCTGCTGTACATATGGATTTACAATTGTCTATGGTTTTTGTCTATATTCCTTTAATTGAAAAAAACATATTTAAGTACCACATTCACAAAATTTTCAAACACGCCATAAAGTAGTGTATTCATATTTTAAGCTATACATAAATTATATTGACTGGAGCAATAGGTTCTACTTTTACTCACTCCATAAAGGAGGAAATTACCGAATAAACCTATACATTTTTTAATAGTAAATAATTGTTTATTCGAGTAACAAGAACAAAGAATAAGTTGTTAATAATAAAATTTGTGAAGGGTCAGTAACATTATACTTATAATTTATTTTCTTACATATATACATTATTATATCATCCTTGTACCACGGAAATGATGCTGCCAACATAGGTGTCCATACAGTCAAGTAGCAGCTAGCAGAGCTACCAAGTCTGTCAGTCCACAATTTGATGTTTTCCATACCATTACGAATATGTTTATAAGCGTCGGTGGCGCTTTGACTTTTTTAAGTCCAGAGGCAGGGCGTAAGCAAACAAATTAAAAGCTTTCGACAAATCTTCAAAGCAAGCAAAAACATTTTACATCTTACATAGTAGTTGACGTTGCAGTTCGAATCCAAATAGATTTTTTATGAGAAAATATATCAAATAAGAGCACGGCTTTCCTGATTATGTGTTTTGTTGTCTTGCGGCTGAGGTTTTAGGTTATAGTCAGTATTGCCAACCCCAGTGAAAAGAAAAGCGGCAGAACAATTATAAAAAAGCAGTAAAAAACAGTAAAATTACATTTTCAAAACATTAAATCTACTAAGTACATATCTCAAAAACCTTTCAATTGGGACATAGAATTACTAGTAGTTATATAGATGTATAGTCAATGAAACTACTGCAGCACTACTTACTACTACGTACGTACTTCTTTAATTAACACATTTTTTTACAAAGTACATTAATAAAAAAAAACAGCATAATTATATTATTCATTAAAAATAGGTGATCAATATTACAAACATTGTTTATTGTTGTGTTAGTGTATTACTTTATCCGGGCGGCCCTGACGGCGGTGTGCGACGCAGCAACGCCACGCGCTGCGCGACGCCCGGGCAGTCGGGAGGTGTACTGGTGGAGCTCGGAGCTCGCTGGTCTCCGAGCCGCCTGCGCCGCGACGAGACGGCCGTACACCCACCTTAGACGGAGACGTCGAGGCTGTGCGGATAAAGAGCTCTCCACCTCAGAGATGGAGGCCGAGCGCCTGCTGTATGACGCGTATCGCGAAGCGAGACGTGCCCTACAGCGGGCAATCGGCGAGACGAAGACCCGGGCGTGGAGGGAGGCGCCGGAGAGCCTAGACCGGGATCCGTGGGGACGCCCGTATCGCTCCGTTCGGAAAAGATTCCGGACGGAGGCGTCCCACTGGTGCTAGGGGCTCTGTTCCCTAAGGCACCGCCCCAGTTTACGAAATACTTAAGATTAATAAGTATTTATCGAAATTTAAAATTTTCTTAACCTTGGCCAATTAATTAATAACTAGCATCATTTAAATATGTATCATTTAAATACATAATATGATAATACTTTATTAAACATCTGAAAGTTTTCCAAATATTTGTTGCTTTTAGAAATAATTAAGATTTAAACAAAATTAAATTCTGTCAGGAAGAACAAAATTCATTGAATCATGCATAACAAATTTTTTGTGTTTAAAAATGTAGGTATATATAAGTAATACATATCAACATATCATTGAGTAATTGATTTATTAGTAACTACCAAGTTTAGGAACAAGGTAATAATTGTTTGCAATATATTTGAGCTGGTATTGTTCTTTGGGTTGATGAAAGTTTCAGTGTCACTGCTTAAAAAAACTATTTTAAATTTAGTTTTCGGGAGTTTGCTACTAAGTAGTATTATTTTTTGATGTACTGAAAATGTAATAATTTTTGTTTTTATCTTATACCTTTAAATGAGCAATTGTTGTATATGTATAATTGGAATCTCGGAATCGGCTGCAAGGATTTTCATGAAATTTACTATGTAGGGGGTTTCGGGGGTGATAAATTGATCTAGCTAGGAATCATTTTTAGAAAATGTCATTTAATTCATGTTTAAACTGAAAATTTTATTCGTGTTTAAACTGAAAAATATGACTCTTGCTGACATCTATTGGCGAATAATAATACTATTTTTGTGAGCAATAAAGTTGTTCAAGCAGATGGCGTTGTTAAATGACACGAAGTTAATGAGTGTTTGCTAAGAAAATTTATATAATTTTGTAAAAAAAATACCATCATCTTATCCATCCAGTTACTATTTTAAAAATAGCTTTCCGTTTCTCAGAAGAAGTACGTAGCGATTCCTTTTCACATTACACATTTTGAATCAAATTTCCTAGTTACCACACGCCGTACACAATTGTCATACCTACTAAACGAGCAGAGCAAAGTACGAAGGCATTACCAAGCTATTTTTTTCTCAAAACATTTTGTTTTTAGGGTTCCGTGTCTAAAGGCGAACACACGGAACCAATATAGATCCGTCATGTCTGTCCGTATGTCACAGACATTTTTTCCGAAAGTATACCAACTATGCTTTTAAAACTTAGTAAGTAGATAGATGTATTCTGTGAACCGCACAACGATTTTTACGCAAAAATAGAGCAAAAAGTAATAAATTTTGGGTACTCCCCTTTCTTAGAACTAAAACTAAAACATTATTTTCATCAAATCTATAAGTGTAATAATAATAATAATAAATCATCTTTATTTCACATAAACCTACAAGAGGCACTTGTGACGGGTCTATACAATAATAAATCTACCACCGGATCGGAACGCGGCCACAAACTGAGAAGATCCGGCAAGAAACTCAGCGGGCTTGCCTTTTTTTTCTTACTTCAAAATATATTTACAATAATTTATGTATTGATACATTATATTTTATAAGAGATTGGCATAAGGAGCAATTACGAGGGCCAAACTGAAAGTTTTTAGAACGGGCAACTTAAAAGCATTATATTAAAAAAATAAGTTTAAATTTTGAAAATAGAACTCTTTACCATTAATATTGAGTATACATTTCATTCATTTGTCATTTGTTTTACGATTTGGCGGCAAATTGAAAATTGTCTGTGCACGTCACAATAAATTTAAGCCGAGAAAATTTTCGTGCAATGATTTTTTATGACTTTCGATGTCATATAAGTCAACAAGAAAGTTATGCTATCATGACATCGATTGGCTTTTCACGATGA
>NJDD01006507.1:67969-83789 GCA_002245505.1 Calephelis nemesis | reverse complement strand
TGCGGCCGCGTTCCGACCCGGTGGTAGATTTATTATTATATAGACCCGTCACAAGTGCCTCTTGTAGGTTTATGTGAAATAAAGATGATTTATTATTATTATTATTATCAGATTATTCATTGCTTACTCAAGACTTAAACTTCAAACATTTAGTGTGGAAAGCATGGCTTTTTTCAAATCCCAAATTTGAAGTTATGGCAATTGGATTGGAAAGGCACGAAGCTCTTTTGAGGAAAAAGGTTATTTTGATTCACGGCGTTTCCGAATAGCAGGCTGAGGTACCATTATCTAAAGTGACTGCTATCATATGCTACTAGATGTGCTTACCTGAATTTTCTATTTATTGAATTTAATAGCAATTTTATTGAATTTGTCATAGATCAATTTCGGTCAAATTTAGAGATCCTGAGAACCGCCGACAAGTTTGGGAAAATAAAAATTCCTTAAAAGGCTCAAGCTATACTATCTCTGAGTTTGTGACGAAATATAAGCACCAATTATTTATGGAAGCTTGTAAGAATTTTGGAATTTAAAATTATTGGTCGGCTGATGCTAGAATAGTCATACTACTTCCCGACAGAATCCGTTGTAAAGTAGAAACTACATCCGAGCTTAAGAAGATAGTTGTTTGACTTTCTATGCAGCAAGAGGTGTCTCCAGCTGCTGCTGCCGCTACTGGACAAGTATTGTCACCAAAACCTAGTTGTCACTCCAATACAAAATCTCCTCGTAGGTCTAAGCGTAGGTTGTGGAGTACATGGTGTGAGTGTACATATGACAATGGACTTCTTGCATTTTGCTACATTTTGTATGTAGGTATTCCATTGTACTAATGTCTTTGTGATATGTGTATATTTCAATATTTGTGGTGATATAGCTGTGTTGGTAGTCATGTTATGGGAATTCTCGTTTTTGACTATTACTTGACTTTTGCCAATCCAAGTTTTTGTTTCAATAAATACTCCTTTAGAAGCGCATTTGTTTCTTTAATGTGGATTCTATTTTCTCGGCTGTCGACTACCGGCTAGCGGACTACTAATGTGACTTTTATGTTTTGAGTTTATCAGTAGCAAGTAATATTGTTCTGTGATCCGTAGGTAACTAAGTTGTTGTTTGCTTTTTCAATAATCTATTGCATTGCATACAAACGATAAAATGTTTGGCTGACACTTGACAATAACAAATATTTGTGCTAACTACTATTTCTTTTGTAACACTCTTAGGTAATTACAAATATGTTATAAAATTATGCTGAGGGTCTAACTTTTAAATCTGAATAAGCAAAAAAATAAAACGTAGTGATTATAATCTCTTTGAAAATAACTTTAAGCTTTGTCAGTTGTTAGTTGTTTTTACAGTTGACACTGTCAGTAGATGTTACTTCTTCTCCTTTTTTATTTATTTTTTTTCACAAGTCGACTGAAAGCACCCGACATTGACTAAATAAGTGGTGAAAAACGATTGAAGGTCATATTTATAAAATAAGAAGGGTAGGTGGACTGAGGTGTCTTTTTATGCT
The DNA here is from genome assembly GCA_002245505.1 of Calephelis nemesis. Lineage (NCBI taxonomy): Eukaryota > Metazoa > Arthropoda > Insecta > Lepidoptera > Riodinidae > Calephelis > Calephelis nemesis. The sequence continues at coordinate 82,270 of NJDD01006507.1, read as the reverse complement.
CGGTTTAGGTTTCCTTACTTACAAACATTTACTTTACAAATGAGTTAATTGTTATATTGCACTGATGGTGGTGTAACGCTCGCTGACCGCATTCGTAACAGTGAGATCCGAGAAAGAGTGGAATTGAAAGAAAGTGTTGGTGTTAAAATGCGAAAGGGCATGTTTCGATTTCGATACTCTCTGCCTACCCTATAAGGGACTTGGCGTGAAGATATGTATGTATGTATATATGTATGTTATTGGTATATATACTTTAATACATATGGATGATAACTTGCAGAATTATTGTTTATGAGGAGGATGTCAGGAAACACATTCTTTCTATCTCTTCTGCTACGGTTGGGTGTGACAATCTGTGCTCTAGAATCATTTCCCTAATCCTTTCTAAAGTCCTTTCATATCCTGACTCATATTTTTAATTTTCCATTGTATTCGAATTCGTTCCCTGCTGCTTGGAAAGGAGCCAATGTTATTCTCCTTTCACACTAAAATCTCATTAATAAACACGCTATTTTGCCTTTTTTCGCTTTCGCAGGAATACTCATATTGTTTCACTTTTTTGTATGCTCCAGATTCTCCTTCTCACAATTTGCTGCATTCTTTACTTTGTTTTCCTGAATTACACACCTTAACTTATTCTCGCACCTTTACTGTACATGCTGTAAAATTGTGGAACTCACTACCACACAGAATTCGAGATGGCCCATTTTTATCTGTTTTCAAAAAGCGTTTAAGAGATCATTCCTTATCACAGTCTTGAATCTGTTATTTGTCATCTTTTGTATTATTTTTTGCACACCATCAGTTATGTTTTTATGTTCTTGTAGTTTACGTAGTCGTGTTTGTATTGTTTACACATTGTGTTACCTTTAGTATTCTGTATGTATTCTCAGAGATTTAAACAAGTTTATAATACATGTATATTTTTGTTATGTACGCAAATGTATGTATTCATGTATGTACGTTTAATGGTCTATTATTATTTTTTCTTTTTTTACGCATATTATTTGTTTTTTGTTTTTCTCCTGGGTTTGACGTATACAAATATAAATTTTTAATATATATTTTTTCTTAATTAATTTTGCACTGTAAATCTACCATTTAAGTTATTTTATGAGCTCCTTTTTTGGTGAGCTGGAAGAAATCTCTTTATTTGAGATAAGCTAAACTTTTTTTTGTACAATTCTTTTAGTTTAAAAGTTTAAAGTATCTTCACGACCATATCCCCGAAGAGGTAGGCAGAGGTTGTACCGAGGCACCCAAGACTAGCCGATGACACTAAGTCCCACAATGTGATAGGTGGCAAGCCTATCGCCAAACGGGCACATTTCCAATCCCGACCAACATTTTGTAATTAGAAAATTGGAAAAATCCATTTTTTTTGTTGGCTGACCCGAGATTCGAACCCGGGACCTCATGCAGTCAAGTCCAACACCCGGACTGCTAAACCACAGAGGCGATTATGTTTATGTAAGTTTTTATTGTATACAATAAATGATTAATTAAATAAAATAAAAATTCGTTCACGAATACATACACGTAATTTTAAATGTTTGTTTTGAATAGGTTTTGAGTAATAGAAGGGTAAAAAGTGGCAGGTGGTCCATGTTAATATTACACTTGGCGTTTACTATCCAGATTTCCTTTACTTGAACTTGGCTTGACACGCTGCCGCGTATCTAGATCGGAATATCTGTTGCCTATTCTACATCCTACATACAGACAACCTAGTAAGCCCATGTTGGAAATATGAACGCTTCAATCTTTAATCAAACTGCTAGTTTTTGAATAATAACCATGTTTTCATTTTATCTTTTTTTGCTCTCACACCAGTCCCTTAAACAAACGGAGCAAAATATAGCCTATAACCTACCTCGGAACATAAACTACTATCCAACTAAATTTCGTTACAATTAGTATTGTAATGTTGAATTGTATGAACAGTGTTGAATGAATATTAAATGAATCACGTTCGGGAAATCAATAGACAAAAAATCCAAAAACGTTTTGGAAATTTCTAGAATTGTTTTTAATGCAAGGAATTGACTCTTCCACTGTTTTGTATAAAGCACAGAGACAAGAGTAAATAAAACACCTTTCGTTATTCAAACAGATTTATTGAAATTCGAAAGAGGGTGGAGGAGGACAAGTCAGTAGCGCCACTGTGGTTCAGCTGAAACAGAAAATTTCGAATTGAGTCTAGCAATTATTATCATTTAAAGTCTTAATTGGCTAAGTAGCTGCGTCACTCCTGTTTTCGCTCCTATAACATCAGTGCTTGCTATTGTTGTGTACTAGTAAAAATAATGGAAATAACAAAATTTACAAGTTTGATGCCGAATAAGACGCTTTGACGAAATTTTGAAGCAACTCGCCCAGATGTGACTAGGTCTTGCCTATTTCTTTTACCAATGCTCGTTAAAATTATGTTCTAATCAGAAGTGTAGACTAACTGAAAAGTTACTCAAATAAATACTGACCATATATTTCATATTTTCCATCGTCGGCGCTTGGTAAAACTTCCAAATATTGACCACACTTCAGGAAGAAAATGTACAACCACGTGGTTTCTTACTAAAAAGTATTAACTTTTTTAACATTCAATCTCACATAAAAGACAACTTACGTTCTGGTGCTGCTGCCACAGTGGAGACCCTCGCCAAAGCTGCTACTATCATGGCCAAGTAAGAGTAGAACTTCATGGTTGAATGTCTAGAACAAAATATAACAATCACTTGTGACTAAATATAGAAAAAAGTGAATATAGAAGAGACTGTACAACTACTGCGCTAAGTGAAGTACTAATTTACCTAAAAACATAACAGTAACATTGTCAAAGACAATGGTATTTAATGATATTAACAGTGACAGTAACGGCTACGATGACTTCGTTGGTGATAATGTCGTGTCGGTTTCGTGACGATATCTAAATTTTGTTGTAACTGTCTAACCACCGTGATGATGTCAAGACGGTGATGGTGTTGATGATTATCTTAACTGTATCGTGATAATGTCGTGGCTGTGTCTACACCAAAATTGTGACAGTGACGGTGAAGACGATGTTTGTGATGATATTGAGACGGTGTCGTGAAGGTGTCACAACTCCGATAGTGTTAGTGACGATGTCATGACGACGACTGGGTTATTAATAATATCTAACGTGTCGTGAAGATGTCGTGACTGTGTCGTAATGGGTTCGAGATGATATTGTGACGGTGTATTGATAGTGACGAAGAACACAATGTCTTAACCATAGTGTGAATATAAGTAGACAGTGGTGAAATTACCTACAAGCGTTCGAAATTGCACGCACACATAAACACGCTCACTGACTAGCCATCTAAGTAAATATTGTTAAGAAGGTTGTTAGTCCATTGAAATGTTACATTTTTTAGGCCTAACCTTGCGTTTTTTAGTGGACGCAATTTTATTTTTTCGATTTGTAGGGGGGGTCAGTGTAAAGCTAAAACCAAGTTTGTGGGATCGCCACCCTTGTCCCACGGCCGCCATCTTGAAAATAGGGGTTGAAACGGTTCTTATGATATATCTTTTAAACTATTTAGTTTATAAAATAAATTTGTTAATATTTGTTGTTGCAAATTAAATTCTCTACAACTTTGGTCCAGTAACGTTTTATCCTAGAACTATAAATAAAAAAGTTATAAGCGAAAATCTTCAGAAATTCGAGACAAAAATTTATATTTTCCGATGTAGCTCTTTTTTATCATTTTACGAAAAAAATATCTCAGACCATTTTTGTGGATCGTTTCTTGAGGAACAACTTTTGCTTGCATCATTTTTTCATTAAGTCAATAGCTAAGGTTCTACAGCGCTCCTAAGTGAGTACTATTGTTTAGTACTCTTAATTCTACCTATATTTTACGTGTGTACCTACTAATAATATGTCATCAGTTATTGTTTTTTTTATTTTGTTATTTTTTATTATAAATTTTGCAATATTATTAATAATTAATTATTGACTCTTTTTCACTACATAACAGGATTTAACAATTATTGATTTTTAAAATAATTTTAAATCTGATGGCCGTTACCGAGAATACTGTTTAGGTAGAAAATACCCAAGTGACCAAGAGGAAACAAAAGAACAGCTGCCTGCTATTGTTATTATTATTGTTATTTAAATGATTGATGCCAGTGCAGAACACTAAACCTCCAGCACCCCCGGAGCTTCTTAAATTGATCTTTTGCAAGTGCAAAGGAAACTGTGGAGCGATGTCTGGATGTCGAAAAGCAGGACTGAAATGTTCTGCAGTGTGCTTCCATTGTTCTGGAGAGACTTTGCAGCAACTAAATATTCTCGGTAACGGCCATCAGATTTAAAGTTATTGTAAAAATCAATAATTGCTACATCCTGTTATGAAGTGAAAGAGTCAATAATTAATTATTAATAATATTGCAAAATTTATAATAAAAAAAAATTATAATAACAAAATAAAAAAAAACAATAACTGATGACATATTATTAGTACACACGTATAATATAGGTAAAACACGTATGATATTTATATTTTTCATAATTTTTTTTCTCGAATTTCTGAAGATTTTCGCTTATAACTTTTTTATTTATAGTTCTAGGATAAAAAGCTACTAGACCAAAGTTGTAGAGAATTTAATTTGCAACAAAAAATGTTAACAATTTTTTTTATAAAATAAATAGTTTAAGAGATATATCATAAGAACCGTTTCAACCCCTGTTTTCAAGATGGCGGCCGTGGGACAAGGGTGGCGACCCCACAAACTTGGTTTTAGCTTTACACTGACCCCCCTACACATCGAAAAAATAAAATTGCGTCCTCTAAAAAACGCAACCCCAAATGTAACTTTTCAATGGACTATGTAGGTATATGGTTTTTTTACTTTTATATTTTACTCTTGACTGTTTCCTAGCAACTGTATTGTTTTTTATGAAACAAAATAAGAGATATATTATATTAATGTCAGTCAGAAACCAGTCTTTGCATAATTTTCTTAAAACTAATTTCTTAAAGTGGTAGCAGAGATCATGGAAAATGCTGTAGTGAATGCTGCAAAAGTTCAAGTGGGCAAATTAGACCCAAACAATTATAAAACTTGGAGGTACAAAATACAAATAGTGCTAAAGACAATGCCGGGATGCTTTGAAATTCTCTATGGTAGAAAATGCAAACCAACCGTGGCGTCGACAGCAACAACCAAAGAAAAGGCTAAACTTAAATTGGACCTTCAAAGTTACGAAAACTTGAACAGTGCAATCTTAATCTTGCTAACAACGAACATGTCCGATGACATTCTACAGAAAGTCTTGCGATTCGATAACGCCAAAGATATGTGGGATGAACTAGAGCGCATACACGGAGGTACGTGTGTTGATAAAACCTATGCCTTAAATTGACCTGTGCCTTAAATTCTTCAGCTATAAGAAGGAAAGCAGCGATGACATAATAACGCATTTGTCAATTTTGAAAAATATTTGGAGTGAAATGTGTACGGAACTACAAACAGAGGCGAAACTACCAGAAATTCTCCTAATTTGTAAAGTTTATTGTTATTAAACTTTACCCACAGAATATTTTGGATTCAAATCAAGTTGGCTGTTAATTTCAGAAAAAGAACGCTCTATTCAAAATTTGACTAATCAGCTATGTGAATATAAAAGGGCCTTAAGTTAAAGTAATGGACAAGTCAAAGAAACGGGATTAATTCAGAAGCTTTATATGCAAAGACAAACCAATATAAGAAAAATAATTAAATCAAGAAGAATTTAAAATGTAATTATTGTAAAGAAAAGGGGCACAGAGTCAGAAGTTGCAAGAAATAGATCCAAGATGGCAGACCGCCCAAGGAATCGAATTCTGTGAACATAAATCTGACAATAATGACATTAAATGACAGACTTTAAAGAAACAAAAGACACCGAAAATTGGTATGCGGACAATGGAGCAACCAGCCACGTTACTAATAGAGGAGATTTGTTTCATAATTTTACATATTTTAAAAGCCAGCACACAGTGACCGGCGCAAATGGCCAATGTATAGAAGCCCTAGGTATAGGAAATATGCTAGCAGAGGCAGATGTCGATGGCAAATCAGAACAGATACTGCTAAAAGATGTTTGGTACGTTCCTAGCATTAGTAGAAATTTATTTTCAATACTTGCCACTCATGACAAAGTAGATAATAGTATATTTGAATCTACTACATTAAATTTTACACTTAAAATAAATGGTCAAACAAAAGTTATTGGCAGTCGTAACAAGTTTGGTGGATTATACAAACTCAAGCTGAGATGTTTTAAACTAAACATCAATGTAAACCAAGTATCAGCTACTTTAAATTTATTGCAGTTGTACCATGAAAGGTTTGGTCATCAAAAAAAAGTCATGTGAAAAGATTCATAGAACGAGAGTTTAACATTAAATCGGTAGCAACAAAAGAGCTCTGCGAAGGTTGCATCTTTGGTAAAGCTCACAAAGTAAAGTTTGGAACCAGAGAGAAAGCAACACGCCCAGGAGAATTGGTATACGCAGATGTGTGTGGACCATTTCCTTATTCAATTTCAAAGCTCAGATATTTTGTATTTTTTAAGGATACAATACAAGGTACAATACTATACAAGGTACAGATTTGTATATTTTATGCGAGAAAAAGCTGAAGTACACGCAAAGCTGTTATTAATGTTAACTGAAGTAAAGGCATCTGTATATATTGTTAAAGAATTGTTAAGCGATAATGAGGCTGAATTCCAAAATAGCAAAGTACAAGCCATTCTCGAAAAAGAAGGAACTAATCAACGGTTTACGATGCCGTACACTCCTCAACAGAACTCAACAGAGAGACATAACCGGACCGTTGTAGAAATGGCGCGAAGTCTGATACACGCACATGCTCAGATTCCTACAGCTTTATGGGCTGAAATGATCCTGACAGCGGTATATATTTTAAACCGAACAGGTCCTACTTGTATTGATGACAAATCACCTTATGAGCTATGGCACCGTAAGAAACCGAGATTGAATCAATTCAGAATAATTGGATCACGCTGTTATCCACATATTCCTAAAGTAAGAAGGAGAAAGTTAGACCGAAAAGCACAAAAAGGAATACTAATCGGATATGACTCTGACGATGACTATCGTATATGGGACAGTAATTCTTTTAAACTAATAAGATCACGAGATGTTATTTTCGATGAAAGCCCTTTATTAAATCATCTTGCAGATGTTAAAAAATCTGATGTAACGGAAAGCAAAAATGAGAATAATTCTCCTTGTAACCAAAATAACTTCAGTTTACCAAAATACTATTATGACGCTATACCATCTTCTTCGCAAGATGAACTTGAGAATAGAAATCAAGAAGCAGAACAATTGAATGAAAACCTACTATCCGAGGAAAATGTCAACAACACAGTAGAAACAGATGACGTCTACGAAGAGACAATAGAACCAGAAGATGAAAGTGATTTTGGTTCAATTCTTTCGTCATCAGATATCGAAGCAGAAGGTAGAATGACGATAAGGGAACGTTCAACCCTTAAGCCACCCGCTAGATACAAAGAGTTTGTCTGTAACGTTTGTTCAAACATAAATCCAATTTATGATTTGCCGCTGACTGAACCAAAGACATTCAAAGAAGCAATGGCATCTAATGATTCGGAAAAATGGCGTAAAGCAATGGATAGCGAGATTAAATCCTTACGAGAAAATGAAACATGGGAAATGATAAACTATGGAATTACATATAAGCCTTCCACTGCAACTTCTCGCTTACAATGTTTTAGCGACGCTGATTTTGGAGGTGATTTGACAACTGGACGCTCAACAAGTGGCATAATATGCTTGTATGACAATGGCGCTATTGCATGGCAAAGCAAACGACAGACCTCGGTTGCCATATCCTCCACAGAAGCGGAAATAATAGCTGCTAGTGAAGCCACTCGCGAGATCATATGGCTGAGTAGAATCATGCGATTCATGCATGGTGGTATGATAAAAACCCCGTATCTTCATGTAGATAATCAATCAGCAATAAGATTAGCCTATGATCCACCATCCACCAACGGACAAAACATATAAAGATACGAAATTTCTATATAAGGCAATGTGTTCAAGAAAAGGCTTTGGATGTCATTAAAATAAACACAAAAGATCAGTTAGCTGATTTTCTAACAAAGCCTATTTTCAATTAGTGTGATTTGTCCAGGGACATTTATTTATTTATATGTTTGTACATTTGTATGTTTGTTCGACAATTACTTGAGTAGCTTAGATCCAATCTTCATGAAATTTGGTAGGTGTATAGATATTTGGTAGTTAGGTGAAATCGGGAAAAGGGTTACGTTGCTAGGATGATCTTAGTAGGGGGTCGAAAATAAGTCTTGGACAATTATATTGTTTGGGGTATCAAATGAAAGAGCTTGATTAAAACATTTTAAACCTGGTATAAACCTTTTTGAAATTTTGTGTTGTACATAGTTGTTGAGTAACAGGCAATAAAGAAATACGTTTAATTGAACTTACATAAAAACGTAATAGTACCATTGACATAAACCACAATGTCATTTAAGCCTTCGATTTCGCACACGATAAACACGCTCACCGACGAGCTGCCTAAGTGAACATAATGGGACCTCACGCCTAACGCGTCGAGACGAGTGGTAACGTTACATTTTCTGCGATTGTTTTTATATAAAAAGTGCTGGGACTGTATTGTGCTGTATACGACTGCTTAAACCCAGCGTCATCGAAACCGGAGTTATAACTTTTTTTAAACTGCCTACTGATTTTGAAAGGTAGGAATGACTTAATAACATACAAAGGTTAGTACGAATTCGTAAACTAACAATTCAGGTTACAAAAATAATTAATTTAGTTTACATTTTTACTACTACTCGTGCAAATATGTACCCAATAATGAACGAGTATTAGATTTCTTCTTCAACGGAAATAAGATTTCTTAAACGTAGCATTTCTGCTAAGGCTCGTTCATCGTGGGGTTTCGTCAACAGCTTGGAGTCAGTAGTAAATACGAGACAATCGATTTTGACGCTGCTCAGGCGTTTCATTCGATAGCCTGTCATAAATAAGTGACAACCGATGTTGTCGTTGTTCTACAGTCTCTTTCGACAAATTTCTTTGTATGTAATTACGCTTCTTAAGCCGTTTTTCACGGTCTTCGGACGACTCTCTAAGGCGTTGTGTTTTATTTCGTTCTCAGCGTCCGTATTTCGGCTCAGGCGCTCATTTTTATACTTTCAGGCTCCTGTGCTCGACGCTTTCTCATGCGTGATGCATGTACAGATGGCCTCCCCATTATTTACCTAAAACCTGCTTTATCCACGAACCTAATTAGTATATTGTAATTGTACAACTAAAAAGCAAGAAATAAAATTATTTTTAAACAAAAAAGAAAACCGCCTTCAAAAACTCTCTAGAACTAAAAAGGATGAAATAATTTGCTATAATATTATGTGTACAAACTATATCCTACCCAAAAATATTTACAAGACTACAACAAAATATAACGATGAAACTAACCTATGAATAAACACTTATTTTAATTGCTTACCTACCTTAATTGATACTCTTTATTATACCTAATACCTACACAATTTCTTATTTTTTATGTAGCAATTGAAGTCGGTGCCTTAAAAAATAAATACTTATCAATCCAACCACAAACAATTACGTACGACCTACGTAGGTAACTAACCTATTCGATTCAATTCATTTAATTATTTGTAGAAGTAGGTACAGTCATAGGTCTTAAAGATTACATTACAAAAGAACGACTACTCCTTGCCTAGTGGCGTACAAATATTATTTAGGAAGAAGTACGTAAATTTAAGAAATAAAATTTAAAATTTGCAGCAATCAGTTTCACTATCTCATGTAAGTATACTAATAAACCTACAATTAGAATAATTATAAATTGAATGGAACCCAACAAGTTAAATCCTAAACACTACTATACTTGGATATATTAAGTAAACAGAAATTTCAGATGACATGAACGACCAAGAAACTAACAGACCGATAAAACATGTGAATAAAGCTTTATCCTTTTATAGTTTTTAGGAAAACACTACGATAGCGCGATCTAACTTTGCGTGTGGCATCACCTCTTGAGTAATTTTGAAACTAAAATAATTAAAGGCATGGTTGAATGGAGCCACCGACTTCAAGTGCTATATAAAAAATACGAAATTGTGTAGGTATTAGGTATAATATAAGTTAGGTATTAGAAGAGTATCAATTAAGGTAGGTAAGTAATTAAAATAAGTGTTTATTCATAGGTTAGTTTCCTCGATATCTTTTGTTGTGGTCTTGTAAACATTTTTGGGTAGGATATAGTTTGTACACATAATATTATAACAAATTATTTCATCCTTTTTAGTTCTAGAGAGTTTTTAAAGGCGGTTATCTTTTATATTTAAAAATATTTTTTTGTTCAAAGCATAAATACGAGAGTAAATAAAACACCGTTCGTTATTCAAACAGATTTATTAAAATTCGAAAGAGGGTGGAGGAGGACAAGTCAATAGTGCCACCGTGGTTCAGCTGAAACAGAAAATTTCGAATTGAGTCTAGCAATTATTATCATTTAAAGTCTTAATTGGCTAAGTAGCTGCGTTACTCCTGTTTTTGCTTCTATAACATCAGTGCTTGCTATTGTTGTGTACTAGTTAAAATAATGGAAATAACAAAATTTACAAGTTTGATGCCGAATAAGACGATTTGCCGAAGTTTTGAAGCGACTCGCCCAGACGTGACATGTTCTTGCCTTTTTCTTTTACCAATGCTCGTTAAAATTTATGTTCTAATCAGAAGTGTAGACTAATTGAAAAGTTACTCAAATAAATACTGACCACACTTCAGGCAGAAGTGTTTCTTACTAAAAAGTGTTAACTTGTTTAACATTCAATCTCACAAAAAAAGACATCTTACGTTCTGGTTCTGCTGCCACAGTGGAGACCATCGCCAAAGCTGCTACTATCATGGCCAAGTAAGTGTAGAACTTCATGGTTGAATGTCTAGAACAAAGTATAACAATCACTTGTGACTAAATATAGAAAAGTGAATATAGAAAAGAATGTACAACTACTGCGCTAAGCGAAGTACTAATTTACTTTAAAACATAACAGTAACATTGTCATAGTATTTAATGATATTAACGGTGACAGTGACGGCTACGATGACTTCGTTGTTGATAATGTCGTGTCGGTTTCGTGACGATAGCTAAATTATGTTGTAACTGTCTTAACATCGTGGTGATGTTAAGACGGTGATGGTGTTGGTGATTATCTTAACTGTATCGTGATAATGTCGTGGCTGTGTCTACACAAACATTGTGACGATGACGGCGAAGACGATGTTTGTGATGATATTGAGAAGGTGTCATGAAGGTGTCAAGACTCCGATGGTGTTAGTGACGATGTCATGACGACGACTGGGTTATTAATAATATCTAACGTGTCGTGAAGATGTCGTGACTGTGTCGTAATGGGTTCGAGATGATATTGTGACGGTGTATTAATAGTGACGAAGAACACAATGTCTTGACCATAGTGTAAATATAAGTAGACAGTGGCGAAATTGCCTACAAGCATTCGAAATTGCACGCACACATTAACACGCTCACTGACTAGCCACCTAAGTAAATATATCATAAACCCTCAGTAACGTGCACAGGTAACGCGTTTTGCGTCGAGGCGAATGGTCACGTTACACGTTCTGCGATCGTTTTTATTTAACAAAAGCCGGGACGATATTGTGCTGTAAAAATGAGAAAACAAGTACATGTTTTGCTAACTCAAATATCTGAATTCAGTAAAGTAAAGAGTATCTTCACGCCCATATCCCCGAAGAGGTAGGCAGAGGCACAACCAGGGTACCCACGATTAGCCGAAGACACTAAGTCCCACAATGTGATAGGTGGCAAACCTATCGCCAACCGGGAACATTTCCAATCCCGACCAACTTTTTTTTTATTAGAAAATTGGAAAAATCCAATTTTCTTTTTGTTGACCGACCCGGGATTCGAACCCGAGACCTCATGCTGTCAAGTCCAACACCCGGACCGCTAGACCACAGAGGCGATAGTTAATATCTGAATTCATTGTGCAATTAATGTCAAATAGCACTATGCTAATAGATAATTTTGGTAAAATAAATGAAAATGTCGCAGTCATAAAAGAACAAGTTAATGACATAAAATTGACTTTTGAGTATTTATCTATTGAAAAAAACAGCTAAAATCTGTTTCAGTCAGTATAAAAAACTTTAATAAGTCTACAGAAAAGAACATACAACTATTTTTTAAACTCTAAACTCAAATAAATAAATATTCCTCGCGGAAAACATGCGAAAAATTAATTATAGAACTTAATGAACGTAATTTAAGATCTAGAAACATATTGTTAACTCCAAAAATGGAAAAGATTCTTTATTCGACTGATTGTTTTTTTTTTTGTTTTAGGCCAATTACTTGGCCCATAGCCAACCGATTTCGATATTTTTTTTTTCAGAAAGACAATTCATGTTTTCGAGGTGGTCCCTATTAGCTTTATCATGATCCAATTAATGGTTTTTGAGTAATTGACCGAGCGAGCGAAGCGAACACGGAGGTGTTCAGATGAGGTTGCAGTTATATGTTTGTATATTTGCATGTTTGTTCGACGATTATTTGAGTAACTTAGATCCAATCTTCATGAAATTTGGCAGGTGTGTAGATATTTGGTAGTTAGGTGAAATCGAGAAAAGGGTAACATTGCTAGAATGATCTTAGTAGGGGGTCGAAAATAAGTCTTGGACAATTATTTTGTTTAGAGTATCAAATGAAAGAGCTTGATTAAAACATTTTAAACCTGGTATATACATTTTTGAAATTTTGTGTTGTACATAGTTGTTGAGTAACAGGCAATAAAGAAATACTTTTAAATGAACTTACATAAAAACGTAGGTAATATTACCATTAACATAAAACGCAATGTCATTCAAGCCTTCGATATCGCACACACTTAAACACAATAAACACGCTCACCGACGAGACGAGTTATCACGTTACATGTTCTGCGATCGTTTTCAATTAAAAAGTGCTGGGACTGTATTGTGCTGTATACGACTGCTTAAACCCAGCGTCATCGAAACCGGATTTATAACCTTTTTTTAAACTGCCTACTGATTTTGAAAGGTACAAATGACTTAATAACATACGAAGATTAGTACGAATTCGTAAACTAACAATTCAGGTTACAAAAGTAATTAATTTAGTTTACATTTTTACTACTACTCTTGCAAATCGTATCAGATATTAATTTACTCATTTTTATATGGTTAGCGTTTACGCCAGACAACTGCGCATGAAACAATATTTATAACATGCAGAAATTTCAATACTATGTAAACTTACCAAAGCTGTAGTTCAATACAGAATGTAAATCCTTCAAACTACGCTCCCTTATATACGTAGTTGTAAAATATTAATGACTTTTTTTTAATCCGAACCAAACGTTTTAAAGGCCAAACATAGTTTTAAAGATTACAAAACTTGTTTCAGAGTTTAATCCTTTTTAGAAATATAAATATATAAAATAAAAATAAAGTTTATACAACTATCCTTTTAATTATCGTACATTGCAGATTAGACGATTTCAAACCTCCCGAACAAGCCGGGTTCCGTAAAGGCTTTAGCACCATAGACCACATTCACACGCTTCGCCAGATTATACAGAAGTCCGAGGAGTATAATCGGCCACTATTTCTAGCGTTTGTGGACTACAAGTAAGCCTTCGATTCGGTTGAGATACAGACGGTGCTTCAGCCACTACAGCGGTACCGTATCGACTATTGTTACGTAGAGGTGTTTTTGTACGAAATAGCCACTATGTGGATCTGACAAGAGTATCAAAGATCAAAACCGATCCAGCTGCGAAAAGGTGTGAGACAGGGAGACGTCATTTATCCGAAACTGCTCACTGCTGCACTGGAAGATGTCTTCAATGTCAATAGCGAGTACATCACTCACCTTCGATTCGCAGATGATATTGTGGTCATGGCGGAATCGCTGGAAGACTTGAACAAGATGTTTGGTGAACTCGATAGCGTTTCCCGGCAGGTGGGTCTTAAGACGAACTTGGACAAGACGAAAATCATGTCCAACGCTTATGTTACACCTGTACCAGTTCAAGTTGGGAACTCAATTCTTAAAGTTGTTCATCAGTATATATACCTAGGTCAAGCTGTTCAGTTAGATAAATCCGACTTCAAGAAAGAGGTCGACTGCCGAATCCAACTCGGATGA
>NJDD01006507.1:45552-56245 GCA_002245505.1 Calephelis nemesis | reverse complement strand
CCTCTTCAATAACTTTATCTATTAAAAAATCGCATCAAAATCTCTTCTCTGTTTTATACTATGTAGTGATCTGATAGCCTCGTCGGTTGAAAAGTTGTCAAACACGTCAACTGGTTATTTGTAAGGCTCGGGTTCGATTACTTTGGGATTAGATCAGCTAAAGCAATTTGTATAGAAACCAAATTAAAAAAAAAAATCTAGTGGTTCGTTATTAAGTTAGACTGGCTGTTGCCCGCAGCGTTGCCCATGTTTTTATAGTCCCACAGGAACATATTATGTGTTAATCCAAGTTCCCTCTATGTTTGTGTCAAATTTCATGAAAATTTGTTTGCCAGTTTTTGCATGAAGGAGTAACAAACAAACACACAAACTTTCGCATTTGTAATATTAGTAGGATAGAATTAACGCCTAAAGATTCCTTAGGATTTCCCTTTAATTGATGAGACCAATGTCGGCGACTACTATATTAAAATTTATGGTTGTCATTTTTTTATTGTTGGACAATATCGAATAAGCAGACGATCTTCTCATGGTAAAATAATTGTTACCTTAAGATACCGTAGATGTTACTTGTGCGTAGCTATCTCATGGTTGGGTCTTAGTTCTTGTTATTTTCTGTTTTGAGGACTCCTGACTACCGTGCCCTCCAATGAATGAATGAATGGATGAATACACTTTATTATGCACCCCAAATTTACAAAATAATGCACACTGTTTCACTTGTAATATTTAGCTTAGGTGCACAAAGGCGGTCTTATCGCTTCAGAGACAGACAACCTTAGGGTGAAGGAGACAATTTATGTCATTTTAAAACTAAGGTAGGGCTTCATGAAACAAAACTTAGGTATGCTAATCTAATAAATATATTGCAATTCTCCAACATAACACGGCAATGGTGAGCAATAGTGTTGTGGTAAAATTAGGTACGAGGAGATACAAAAAAGAGGGGAAAAAAATGTGTGTGTACTTACGTACACGCGTTAGAAGTTATACTTCTTCGGCGTAATAATATAAAAATCTTTTAAAAATTTTATATTTTGCCTTATTTTACATTTGTAGACAAAATGACACTAACCATAGAAATAAAGAAATATTGTAAATACAGTTGTGAGCTCTCACGCAAACATACGTAGATGTCCTTACTTTTACTTGATTGGTACCTTTTTTTGAAAAACTAAAATGTTATCTATAGCTAACTTCATCATGTCGGTTTTTTGTGACGGTGTGCGCGCGCATCGTAGAAAATTTACCCTCATCATTTTTTCCTAACGCGCCAAAAGAAGTATAACTTCAATAACATTAAACTTGGCGAGTTGCTGCACAACTCTATACTATGTAGTAATGAGTTACAGTCAATGAAAAATGTTTCACAGTATACTAGCGGCAAGCTAAGATGGCCACTTTGACACATTGCAACCGCTAAGCCAATGTTAATTTAATATTAAAGCATAACAATTAAAATAAATTGGAGGTTTAAATGTCCAATTCGACCACAATAAATTTTAATATCCTTTTAACAAGAACGCCATCTTCTTTTATCAAGACCAAATACTTTGTTTCCAAAATTTATAAATGCAGTTGGTGCGCCATCTGTGAGCTTTTATCGTCACCATCAATATATTTTTTGTATGTGTCAAACGCATGGTAGTTTGTGTAATGCTTTTTTTCTTCAATACACTTTATAAGCATTACTACTGAAAAATGTTAGCGTTCTACACTTCTCCTACACATAAACTATAAGTGTGCCAAATTTCATAGTCCTCGCAATTTTCGTAAAAAGGAGTCCAAAGTTTTTACTTCACGTATTAATATTATGATAATAATTGTTAGTATGCCAAAAAACAAAAAGCTTAAACAAAGTAAAAATATAAATTTTTACTAAGGTGATACGAACGTCAAACCGACCGTCATAGATTGCCGCTAGTATAATATAAAAAATGCTCGTGCACTTTAGTGTAAATATATCAAAAAATAAATTCTCCTCCCTTTGCAATGACCTTAAATTGTGTCCAAATTGCACGAACCCCTTTATGTCCAGTATAGTCCTAAATAACTTGGGGATATTTAGCATCCCAAAGCGGCTATTTAAAGTACGTGGTTGCCCGAAGCGAGAGATAGGGTTTAAAATGGGGAAATAAAAGGTAAAAGCTAAAAAGTTGATATTAGGCTACATAACATTTGCCTCTGTGGTCTAGCGGTTCAGTTGTTGAACTTGACTGCATGAGCTCCTGGGTTCGAATGGGTTCGGGCAACAAAAAGAAAATTGGGTTTTTCCAATTTTCTAATAAATAAAAATGTTGCTCGGGATTGAAAATTTGCCCGGTTGGCGACAGGCTAGCCACCTATCACATTGTGGGACTTTGTATCTACGGCTAATTGTGGGTGCCCTGGTTGTGCCTCTGCCTACCCCTTCGGGGATATGGGCGTGAAGATAACATTTGCTTAGTTACAAGTAATTGCTTGCCTTTATGATAATCCTGTTTGGAGTGTAGTAAACTTGTTGTGTTCGAATCCTAGCTTCATGTCAACATAGTCAAGGAATTTTGGCGCTATCGTGAATAAAGATGGACGTAATTTTTTCATTATTATTGAATTTCGTGTTTATATTGATGGAAATTGGTTAATTTAGGTGAGAATTAGATTAATTTTGTTTAGTGAAAGTGCAGAAATTATATAATTAATGTATTGTCTATTTCCTCGCTGCCGTCAAATCTCAGTAGTTGAGCTTGAGTAACGAAGCCACCGCTTTACTTAAGACCCTGACCTGACTTGACTTTGTACATAGTAACTAATGACTGTATGAGATTTAACTAACTTGACATTATTAAATTAAGTCGTGAAAAACGATCGAAAGCAATATTTAAAAAAAGAAAAAAGAAGAACAAAGTCAAGGTTGTTTGTCTAATGAATGAAAACTTGAATTTAGCAGGCTTCGCAAGGTCATGATCATACATGGAGAATTAGTCATTCTTTCTTCCGTACTACCAGCTTATCCATTACAGCCATCGCAACCTCTTTACTTATTGTTATCCTCAATCAGGTGAGGGGTAAAATTCTTGGGTTTGCAAAACATTGCTGACTTGTGAGATGTTTATAAGCTATAGCTATTTCTTCCCATCAGGAAATTCATCCGGTTATTTACCTGGATCAATAGTACCTAATTTTTAATAATTCGAACAAACACTGAAGATTTGCTACCATTATTAAAAAAAATATACAAGTATGCAGGCTCCTTTCTCGTTAATACTCCGTTTTTCCCCGTGTTGGTCCGGGCTCCTTTACAGAATAGACCATCTGCCTCCCTGCCTGGCAGTTCGTAGAATGCGAGCATAGGCTTACCTTCGCTAACACCGTGACATCCTAATAGGTGGTAGAGTTTCGCAGCGACTCGCCCGGATTGGTACCACTGCCCTACCTATTCCTGCCGCCATAAAGTCCAACGCTTGCCGTTGACGTGTTCCAGTTTAGAGAGTAAGGTAGACGGTAAACTTATTTTTGCTAGAGGCCTAACATCCCTGTCTCAGGTTGGCAACGCACCATTACCACCTTTGCTGCATCAGGAAACCCGTCTTGCTTGCTTGTGTGCCTTCCATTATCATAAAACAAAATTAATAAATCCTAAAAAAAAACCTCATAATTTTAAGTCTTACCTTTCGCCCCTTAGACTTAGCTACTATTTAATTGATGACAAAAATGTTATATGTATAATTGGTATCAATTCATCTTCAAGTCGTAGAGATGCCCTCTGCATAGTTCATTTATTGTTAGTTTATTAGTGACGTATTAAATACTTGAGGCTATTGTACAGCAAAAACTTTTTCTCGACGTAGTTATTTAAAATCACAAACTGCTATTTCAGTAACACCTTTTTTTCCACAAATAAGTGGATATCGTATTTTTTCTTATTATTATGACGCGATATATAACGTTCCTTCATTTAAATAGCTTTGTATCATTATTATTTTTACTAGAATTCAAGCAGTGTTTGCATCTACCCAAATTATATTTCGAGGACTTCGGACAACTAGATAGATTTTGGCAGTTTTCAACTATATTGATAAATCTTTTAAATACCATATAAATAGGAATATGTATAGAAGCACCAATATTCCATAGCATATTTAGTTATTTAGTTACATAAATACCGTTGGAATCGACATATAGCTAAGTGACACATTTTCGTCTTTTTTTAACAAATGTTGATATTACTTATGCCAAAAGAGATAATGATATTTTTGTCTATGAACAATTTTGTGTAAATTTAATGAGACGTCTTAAAAGTCCTCATGTGTGCTATGTATTTTGTATTTAAGTTTATAGTGTTGTTTTTTTTAATGCTATTTTATATTACGTTCCCAAGAAAAAATATTGGATAATATATTAATGGAACGGTATCCATCTTGACTTGGTATTGAAAGTATCAATCACCGTCAATGGTAATCGCTCTCAAATGTTCACTTTAAAGTAAAAACATGTTTTAAATGTAATCTTGTCACTTTTTTGTAATAATAATAAATAATGTAATAAATATAGATACATAGTTTACTCATATAAATGTTAAAACATTTGCACACCAAAATGTGATATTATAAGTTGATAATAAAAAGAAAATATTTTTTTTCCTTTAACAATAAAAAAATCGCTTTATTTTAAGTACTAGCTATTGCCCGTAACTTTGCCCGCGTGCAACAGATACTTAAAAGTTTTTTTTTATTTACAGGATCTCAGACAATCACTTTATTCAACAAATTATACATTATACATTAATATGCGAACATGTACGTTACACATGTACATTTTAATATTCTTGCATATTTACGGCAGCAAGTAATGAAAGTTGTTCATATAAATTTAGTTGTTGTCTGTCTGTACAAAAGTTATAAGTTGGAAAAATATATGGAAAATTCATCAGTTTAGTACTTGCTTAAGAGGATTCGGGTATAGTGAATGTTAGTAATTTAAATAGGTAGGTAATTAATAATTCTAATCTAGTGACCTAAACTTAACTATCGATCATAAATAATAGATCAAGAATCGATGTTGATATTTTTTTTTGAACAGCCCTAGTAATATCAGATCGGCAGCCATGTTTTGAGTTAAGGCACATTTTTTCGTAGCTATTTCATGTCCATTATTAAGAGGTCAATGTTAAATACGTTCGTAGATGAATATAAATGTCGTTGGAAAAAAACGATACGTTTTATCGGCGAGTCATTGAGCGATGAAAAAAATTGCGGATAAAAATATTCCCACTCATCATCGCGCTATACTAGTAATATCTTCTTAAGCAACTTGATCATACCTACAAGTTTGTTAAAGTATTTATATTAGTATCATAAATTTATAAGAAGTGGAACGTTACACACCCTTCTTCATGAGCAAAATTAATGAGGTGATGAAATATTTCAAACTTGTATGTCTCGTCAAATGTGAGAAGTTCTAAATTAAATAGGATGCAGGTCTCAGAAATTTCGTGGAGTTTGCTTTGGAAATGCTATTTCTTAGTTCATTTATACTCGTAATTATTCATGTAATATTTTCTTGTTAAATTGCTTACGTAATATTGGTTGATGTTTTCTAGCGAAAACTACGAAAACAAATAAATTTACTTGAATAAAGTAAAATATCTAAAAAGTAAAAGTAAAATAGGCAGTGGTACAACCAAGGCAGAAACTAATAGCCGAAGACACGTCCCACAATGTGATAGGTGGCTAGTTTATCGCCAACCGGGAACATGTCCAATCCCGCGCAACGTTGTTTGTAATAAAAAAAAACAAGAAGTAAAGCTTAAATAAAGCTTTTACTTTAATCAGAATATAAGTATAGTTGACTGTCAATTGCAAACAGGCTAGACAATAAGCGCCTATTTACCTAATTTAAAGCAATTGAAGTCAAGACTGTCGTTCTCGGCCCCGTCTGACCCATTTAATTTTCTGTCACTTCGTACAGGGTTGCCAGCTTTCAGATTTATTTTACTTATTTCGTGATTTATTTTATTATAAAAAACGTCCCGTATATTGTTATGTATAAGTATTTAATTTACATTGCAAATAAATAAATGGAAGCCTTTTCTCTCGTAGGGATACATCAAAATTTACATTTAAATGATAACAGAGTAAGAGATAACATTTAACACATAAGTTCATATAAATTTGGCTGATATTAAACTTTGGTCTTCTCATTTTTGTCCGGTCTACATATAATCTAAATAAAAGAATAATAATAAGGATAGATCAAACTCCAAACTAAGCAAATTCTATTGCATGGTGCTAATATAACAGAAACTTAAAAGAAAACATCCAAAAAATGACTTAAACAAAAAAAATACACTCTCTGAAAAATGCAGAAAGTCATGTTTGTATAGATAACTGCTGATCTCGGGGACCTACCAAACGAACAAGGGGAAACCAGGCCCCGACAACATAACTTTATGGTAACAGCTCGACCATTAATTTAAAAGTAAAGATTTTTTCTTTTCAGATTAATTATAACAATGTGTCGAATATTTTTTTAAAGGCAACAACCCTAGCCTAGTAGCATCTGCATTCACTGATTAACTTCCTGTTTCCAATTTCTATCAACTTTCCTTTTGTTAAATGAATTAAAATTTGTCTCAGATTGTTAATATTTTATCATTTCTTTAATTTTTGAAATATTCATTTTCAGTTTTTTAAACTATTAATTATGTATACGTGTATGTGTATCGCTTTTCTAGTGGTGTGATGTTAGGGCATGCATGTTGACCGCATGAGATCTCAAGTTTGATTCCACAACGACTTTCTTAAGTATTGTTTTTAATAAAGTCGGGATAGGATAAATGCCAGATACTTTTATAAAATTTTAGGCTTTAAGCAGTATGTTGGGGTAATAGTGGGTGCTCTGGTTGTTCCTTTTTGTATGTTTGGGTATACGGGCGTGAAGATGCTTTTAGTATCACTTAAACATCTTCAGTTATGTAATAATATTTTACACTAGCTTCCACCCGCGTGATAAAACTGAAAAATTAAGATTTTTTTTTCTACGTATTTTTCGAGGACAAAAGGTATTCCATTTTATGCCCACGATAATAAGGTATAGTTATATCAAGTTTCAACGAAATCGAACTGTTAGTTTTCACGTGATGCCTGAACATACAGACAGACAGAGAGACAATTTTTTTTTAAATCACGTATTTGGGTTTGGTATCGATCCAGTAACATCCCCCACTATTTATTTTTCAATATTTTCAATGTACAGAATTGACACTTCTACATATTTATTATATGTATTTTACGTTATACCTAGCTATATCACATTGTAAATTGCCTCTTTGGTCTAGCGGTTCAGTTGTTGGACTTGAATGCATGAGGTCTTGGGTTCGAATCCCGGGTCGGGCAACAAAAAGAAATTTTGGGTTTTCCAATTTTCTAATTAAAAAAAAGTTGCTCGGGGCCCGGTTGGCGATAGGCTTGCCACCTATCACATTGTGGGACTTAGTGTCTTCGGCTAGTCGTGGGTGCCCTGGTTTGCCTCTGCCTGGCCTTCGAGGATATGGGCGTGAAAATGCTACATTGTAAACGCTTAGAAAAGAGTAACAAAGAACTCGGATTACGGGAAGCTGCTAATTGTATTCAAAGATTCACCATCTAGTTTCGTAGTTGTTTCTTAGTTCTTTGCACTAAATTCATTTGCATTTAATTATTGTCGTAAAAGTTTAATCTCTTGTATCGACGCTAATTTGTAGATTAGCACCGACAACACTTTTTCATTAATGTGTTAGTTTGTTTAAATATTTAATTAAAATACAAAACTATGACTATCGCTGAACTAATAAAAAATATAAAAACCTTAACAAGTCACAGATTATCATATTAATGGAAACATTGTGTATATTATGTAGATATTAAAACATAGATACATTTTCTATATTAATAATTTTGTCAAGATTTCGTAGACTCGATTGAAACCTTGCCTGAATAATAAAACATAAAAATAATGATTTTGAGTCGACAACATATATCCGCAAAATTCGGATTGTCAAATATTTTGTTAAATTCTATGTTAAATTCTAATGTGTTGCCTGACAAATCACAGTCGCCATCTTGGGTAGTTTAATAAGCGTTCCGTTTTGTGATGTATAATAGAGAATACACAGATTATGCCCTTGAATATATTGTTTTTGAGTTGTTTCCCGCTATTTGAATAAATTTCAAATTTCGAATACAGAAAAAATGCATTTGATTTTTTATTGGAAAATTGACTTGTTATCAATCTTATTGTTTCTCTGATGATACTCGTACATTAATTGGGTCATTAAAAACATTTGATCCGCCGTTTTGATGCCGCAGCCCTTTTGAATTCACATCAATACCATTAAATAATTGGAATATCATAGTAAATAAAAATTTAATTCCAAATCGGTTCGGTCGGCAAACCGATTGGTTAATCCTTAAAAATGACTAAACTTTTCACAGTAAGTTTTGAATCATAATTTAGTTTACATTGAAATAGATTAATTGAATTTTAACACAACTACATAATATAAGTGTAAAAAAATGGACTTGAATTGTTGAGATTGATTGGTTTTAAGCCCAGTCTTTCATATTTATCTCATTGGTGGTAACTCTAATGCGCAATAAGTACTAGTTAAACGTATTATGTGTTATCGCTATCTTCTTTTAACGCAAGTAATAAAACGAGATAAAACACGTTGAGAGCTGTCAGATTAATCCGCGACATTTCTATAGACGTTTAATCAATACCTCGGAAGATGTTAATTAACCTTACAAGTTATAATATCCTAAATATCAATACCTATGCCTTAAGTGTTTCATCTCCTTTTTTATTTCATAAGAGTCCGTGTTAGACCGGCATTCCTGCCAGGCAGTTTGTAAAAGACGGGCATAGATTTACCGTCACTAACTGACATCCTAGTAGGTGGTAGAGTTTGCGCAGCGACTCGTAAAGATACCAATCTTTACGAGTCGCTGCCACCGCCTTACCTATTCTTGCCATCGTAACGTCCAATGCTTGCCGTTGACGTGTTCCAGTTTGGAGGGAAGGTAGTGGGTAAACTTACTTTCGCTCGAGGCTCAACATCCCAACCACAGATTGGCAACGCACCATTACCACCTTTGGTGTCTTTATATCTTTAGACGGCGTAAAGTTCTTATCATCAGGAAATCCTTCTGCTTGTTTGCCTCCCAATATCATAATATCTGTCAATGCTAGTTATTTTGTAGGGCACTCACTTAACTAGCTTGGACTATCATCTTTTAGCGACAGTAATATCTTGTATTAGTAAGTATCTTGATTAAAATTGTAATAATCTGACTAATTTATCATTTCTTATGTTGCATCTCTTTTTATTTTCTTGAAAAACTATTGCAAACACCTGAAATAAATTTTGAGAATGGTAGAATTTTATTAAACAGTCACCAAACTAACTTGAAGTCATCACTACCTTCTATTAGCGATACTGATAGAAAGAAAAAAAGTACCTTAGTACTGTCAGATTAGTACGTGACATTCCGTACAATCTAAGCCTTGAAATATGTTGACTAAAAACCTCGCAAATGTAATAATTTGACCAATTTATCATGTCTTAAATGTTCTATCTCTTTTTTGATGGAAAAAGGAAAAATTTAAACAAAAGCTTGTAAAACGCTTTTATTTAATGAAAGTTGCAATATAGCTTTAAAGTAAATTGTTATTTCATAATTCACTATATTTTACAGGCTTTTGTCACCGCATGGTGTCCGGTTTATTGAATCGTACTGACCTATTTCGCTCCCAGCTGCTATCAATACAAGGGGACGTATCTTTGAACTAGTGTTTTAATTCAGTTCAATATAGTTTCATTCGTTCTTCGACATTGGAAATGTTTTTTTACGTGATAGGATAATGAATGACATGGTTCTCCTTATGGTAAAATAACCGTTGCTTATATACACCATAAAAGTAGTAGATAAATAGTAGATAGTAGGAAGTAAAAAATTAATAAAATAATAAATTTTGAAACTTACTAAACATAGAAATATATAAAATGTCTATTAAAATACGATTAAGTGTTGCGATTGAAATGTTAAAAATATGTATATTAATATTTAACTTCTTTAAATTTAATTAAACATTTGCACACCACAATTTGGTAGAATATGTTGTATTGTTAAATATCTTTATAACAACTTTTCAACACACATATTCCGCAAATTTTTTTTCAAAAAGTTGTCTAGTAGCTGTTTTATAAAGATCAACTTTACCTAACTTGAAGCAATAAATCTAAAGATCGGGACATCATACTAATATTGAAAATGTAAAGTTCTGTCTGTTTTGCTCTTTTACAATTAAACCTGAAAAGACCAACCAAAGAATTTACTGAAGGTAAGAAATTCACGCCGCCTAGAGACATCAAATATGATAATGGTGCTTTGCCAATCTTAGGCCGGGATGTGAGGCCTCGAGCAATTTAAGTTTATCGGCTTCCTTATTCTCCACACCGGAACAAGTCAACGGCAAGCACTGGCATACTGTCGATAGGTACAGATAATGCGAAACTCTACCACCTAGTCAGATGTCATGGTGTAAGTGACGGTAAAACTATGCTCGCCTATTACGCGTTGCCTTGCAGGAAGGCACATGATCTATTCTACAAAGGAGCCCGGACCAACACGAGAAAAACCACTTGCAACGATAACGTTTTAATAAAACTTAC
>NJDD01006504.1:44005-62484 GCA_002245505.1 Calephelis nemesis | reverse complement strand
TGTAGGCAAGCCAAAACTACTATGTAGGTAAGATGTTGATAAAATTGAGGTGGAACAATTTCGGAAACATTGGCTGTCTTTTTTGTCGAAAAAAGAAGTCGTCGTGGATACCCAATGAAATAATTGGAATGGTTTTTTGCAGTTTTATCGTGCTTCATTTTTTTGACAGATATGTACTTGACCTATTTTCTGCAAAGGATCTCAGGAACAACAACGTTCTGTGTTTTAATTAATTAATTTTTTTGTTTGATTTTCTTATAATCCAGTTTTTCCGAGTATCCAATGCTTCTATTCCTCCCCCTAAATAACCTATTTGTTTCACCGATCAGTATTTATGTAGTCCACCTTTCAGGTTGTTGACGCAAAGCACAACCACAACCATACTACACTAGCTGACCCGGTAGACGTTGTTATGCTATATTTTTATTGTGATTTTAGTAAAAAAAATTGGGGTGAGTTGAGTTAGCCGATTCTCATACCTACTCAATATGCTCACAAAATTTCCTAAGAATCGATAAAGCCTTTTCGGAGGAGTACGGGAACGAACATTGTGACTCGAGAATTTTATATATGAGACGGCGTCGTTAAGCCTCTATATAATAATTATAATGAAAGACACAACGAAAAATACTTATAATACATTTTCCTAGTAGGTAGGTAGTACTAGTCAGAAACCGTCTGTGCCAATACGTTTCGTTAATTCATCCTTGGATTTAATATTTACTCGAATGACTTTTATACCATTACATTTTTACTTATTATTATATTAGCTATCGCCCGTGACTTCTTCCGCATTTGAAAAATTTTCGTTATCCCCCGAACACAGTTAAGGCTATCAAAATAAAATTCTATTTGATTCTGGGTGTTTGACGACTTCCATACCAAATTTTACCAAAATTGATTCAGCTATTTAACAGCGAAAGGCGAAAGCGTAACGATCAGATATCATATTTGTGATATTCGTATAAATGACTTCCTTCGTCTGGGCTTCACTTCACTTCACTTCACGACGCATGAGTCATGTTTTTTGATGCGTGCAGCCGGCTCCATCGAATTATAAGACGTTTTCACGTCAATAAAAATGACATACCATAGCGTTTAATAGATTATGAAGTACCCGACACCCGTCGATACCAAAACCATAATCAAGTCTAGGTAATAAAAAGTCTTTTACGATCTTAGTCTGACAGACTACACAAGTTCAGTAAGTCAGCAATCTTAATAACCAGAGACCTCTATAAGAAGGCGATGGAGTAAACGTATTCGCTAACCACTTCACAAACGATACAGTCAAGTTTTCCTAGAAATATTGTAATTTGTGCCAGAGCCAGACTAAAACATTTCGTTAATTTGTCTTTTGTCGTCTGTATTATTTATAACATCGAAAGTAGTTTGCTAATAGTCTGTTCCTTTTTTTGGATTTCCGCCAAATGTCATTTCAGTGCGGTAGCTGGTAATCACCCTTAGGGTGACACTGTTCTGTGATAACAAATTTAATTTGTTTATTTTACTAGCGGGCAACACCGCGTGGTAAATGGTCCAACAATAACATTTCTTCTTGATAAAAACTGTTCTACTTGTTAATCCAAGTAATTCTTCATGTCTGTGTACCAAATTTCATGAAAATAGGTTTAGCAGCTTTTGCGTGGAGGAGCAACAAAAAAACATACAAACTTTCGCATTCATAACATTAGTAAGATAGATATTTTTATCTTGTTTTATAATACACTTTTAATGAAAAAATGCCGCTAAAAGCATACATTTTTGAGTTTTCCAAACAATTTAACTTCTGTGCTTGTTTTGAAAATTATTTTTTTTACATTGGTTATTGTGTTCTTCATAGGTTGAAAGGCAAACATGTAGGGAATTTCCTGATGGTGTTAAATAGACTTCACCCAAGAAGATAACCCTCAGGCTAAGGTTTTAAACCTTTTGCGTAAGAGCTTCGGCCACACCAGAGCGTCAAGCAAGCAGGACGCGAAGCGGGAGTGTCTACAACGCGAAACCGATGCGATGGCCTGAATGACTTAGCGCTGCGGCGAGTACCGCGAACTTCATTGTTAGTCAATAGTGACTAAAGTCGCAGAAATGTTTCTGAACAAATTATTCGAACTGTTCCAACTACGACGTTATCATATTATATTCTTGTAGCGACAGTATCAGTGACAATTGTAATACGTAGAAACAGTTATAAAAATATTTACTTTAATAAATTCAAACACCAGACCAAAAATACAAACATCTGTATTCTTTACTCAAACCCCTGTTTCTGTCGGCAATAGAACCAAAGCCTCATGGATGACCAGTGGATTTAAGATGTACGCTTTCCCCTCGACCAACAAGGTAGTCAACATCGTATCTGGCCATTTAATGTATTTTTTATTATTTTATATTTATCAAGAGAGTTAAGAAATTCTTCCGAAATCGTATTAATATTATAAATGCGAAAGTTTGTATGGATGTTTGTTACTCTTTCACGCAAAAACTACAAAGCCGATTACGATGAAATTTGGTATGTGGGTAGCGGAAGACCCAGAATAACATATAGGCTACTTTTTATCCCGGAGTTCCCGCGGGATTGGGACTTACGCGGGTGAAACTGCGGGGCGCAGCTAGTTAAAAATGAAAGTGTTGCACATGTGAAACCGCATGCGTCCCGCCTTGCGGACGCTGTGTTCCCGCTTTGCGGTTGTGCAAGGGTGCCAGGCGTTATACATTCACAATGGCAGCGTGTTCCGCGCGGTAGACGCTTGCGCTTCGCTATCGCATTAATCGCGTAAGTTTGGCTGAAACTTAAATTGACTAGGTAGCCAGTCTAAAATACGATTGTGGTGAGCACCTTAGTTACGGCCACAGTGGTAGTGATAAACGAATCGGCGCTCATTGTTGACGAGCTACTTGGTAGGGTAATACTTGGCCTACTTTTTATAGAAAAAGGAGCCCGGAAGTAACTTGATTTTAAAATATAATTACACTTATGTCATCACGATTAGTAATTATTGCTTAAATGTGAAAATGTAACGTAATTCGTCGTTAGTATTGTTCAATCATTGATAAGATCGTTAAAATAGTTAAGGCGTTTTTATCAAAAACGATAATTTCGCGGAAAATATTTTTTATCTTAAAATATTTAAAAGTCGTTGAATCGTAATATTTGTAATAATAATTTCGTATTTAATTAATTTAATATGAACTTATTAATCTTTAGACGATAACAAAAGGGATTAATATGATAAATCAATGCCAATTAATAAATTAGTATCTTCACGCCCATATCCGCGAAGAGATAGGCAGAGGCACATTTTTTTTAAATAAAGCAATATTTAGGCTAGTTTCACAACAAATCGAGGGACAAGTTACGTACGCGCGGCCCTCACAGCAAACGGTTCCGTTGCGTGGCGGTCCAATAAACGGCACTTACAGAGTGCCTGTATTGGGAGCTTTTATTAATCGTTGTTAAAAACTTTTTTTTAATAAAACAAAAAAAAATACTACTTGACAGAGGTTCCATATTTTTGTGAAGTCTCAAGGGATTATGCTGTGTTTTAAATTTCTTGTGGTCGATGTTCCAACCACAGCGCATTGGTCGCGGTGACAATCTCTCTGGAACTGGAAGACGGTAATAAATTGTCACCAGCCTGGAATCCAGTGATTACAAAATCAAACTGCATAAAAAGCGACAAGCAAAATCCTTAGATACGGTCAGTGTTTTGTGTAGGATTACTCAGAACTGGGTGGTGGAATGGAAATCCACACTGTTGCCGCTTAGAGATGATCTCGTAGTTCCAGGCAGCTCGAGACCATGACCATTTGAACATGATTAAAACGTCGAGCACATTCACGTCTGAATACGCATTAAGATTAGATATAATAAGTAGTTGGACCCTGCAGGCTTAAAAGATTATTATGCTATAATTTTATAATAATGGGTTTGACGAATTCAACGGTCGAGGTCATTTTGATTGGTGATATAACTTAACTACAAAGTCACTTAAGTGTCCGATGACATGTTTAATAATTGTTCGTAATAGAGACCATTAAATTGTTATGATTTCATAACTTAATGTAATGATAATGAATAAAATGATTAGAAGTATTATGGATTGATTTCGTTTAAGGTTGATCATTTTACTAGCATTTTTCTTGCCATCCTTGATCTAGCGTTAATTATGTTTTAGTGAGAGTCGTTTTTACCCAAGGCTCGCTTTCCTTTCTTACTTTTTCACTTTACGCGCGTTAAATGCATAAGAGCCATACGACATTTAGCCACCTTGTTTTATGTCACAAAGTAGGTAAGCAGTAGTACTAGTATAGCGTACAAAAGACGCATTGATTTTAAAACGCAAACAGGCTTGAATCTTCAGATGTGTATTCTGAACGAGACCCGATATACATAAAAACTCACGCATATCAATCAAAATTGAATCTTATGCTTATGAAGGAAATCTAAGGCTTATAAAGGTTTGTAGCTAAAATAATATTAACGACGTGACGTTAGCTACGTAAAATTCGGAGTGAAACCTGCTCCAGTCTCTATTACTGGCGTCTATTGTCATACGGCCTTTAGACAGTTGTTACTTACAGCGTTTTCTCTTGTTATGAGATAGCGAACAAACAGGTTGCTCTACTAATCACAATATATTATGTTCGTGTTAACTCCGGCGGTTTTCCTGCAGTTTATCCGCTTCAATGACATGAAGGCTGCACGTATGTGAGCGTTTTTGGTGCGATCTTTGTGCGTAACGCCGGCGCATGTCAATCACAGCAACTCAATTATCCTGATACGCCTTTGCTTATACTGTTCGAAAAACGACCATGGCTTATTTTTTTTTAGCAAGAAACAAATTTCATTTTTAAGAGTTTTCGATAATTTCCTGTTGTTGCCTCTGTGGTCTAGTGGTCCGGTGTTGGACTTGGCTTCATGAGGTCTGAGGTTCGAATACCGAATCGAGCACCAAAAGAAATGATGGTTTAGTTTTCGGATTCTGATACAGTACCACCAGTGTTGCCCGAGATTGGATATATACTCGATTGGCGATGTGCTTACCACCTATCACATTGTAGGTCTTAGATGGATATTACATTGCGCCGCGCGCCGTTTCGGTTTGCGGTAATGCGAAGTATAACTTTCTTACTGAACATTTTTGATTTGTATATAACCACTGCCACCGCATCCATGTGCGGCGATATTTAAACGATAAAATCCGCATGTCGCCGTGCACCGGAGCGGCTTGCGATGCAGTTTAATATGTCCTCGTGAGTGTCTCTGCCTACTTTTTCGGGGATACGGGTTTGAAGTTACCTATAATTTCCTGTTTAATAAATTTGAAACAACCCCTCGATGGAAAAAGTAGAAAGAGAGATTGCTGGACTAGAAGTTCGAGCCCCTTCACTCCAGCTTGTAGTATCTTGTAACAACTTGTAATGTGACGAAATAAAGATTATTCGTAACTGTTTATTATTTAGACTGACTAAATTATCAGGACCTTATCTATTATCTGTAATAAAAAGTGAATATCAACGTAGGTGTACTATCTTTCGACAAACACACGCTGTTTACATGGTGTGTGTCATGTCTACCGTTCGTAAACATCCTCCTTACAACCTCGCTTAGGATCATCAGATAAATTTTGTAAGTTTTGTTCTAGAAATTTCGGGTTTGACCTAGTTTTCTAGCCTTGATTTTTTATTGTATTTAACAAAGAACTATTCGAGGTTCTTTAATTTAATGACTAGAGTACAGTTCAGTTACAATATGCCGAATTAAATGCTGAAGTTTACACGGTAGCCACGAGTCACGAGTGTCACATGCGTTGTCGACTTTTGAACAATAAGTCTAAGACCTAACGGAGCGGTTTTTACCCGCCCCCTACGGAACTGTGGTATTATTTCAAAACTCACGATACCGGTAATTTATGCGGTCACATAGCTGTGAGGTTGAAATCATCGCTCGCAAACGTGTACGATTCTACCTACGGGCGGGCGACGTCCGTGCGCGGGAACCGCAAACAGCGGGCGCTGCGGGGGTAAAACGCGTTGCTAAATAGGTATGCTTTTTTTATTGCATATAAATATACATTCTAGAAAACCTGCGGGACCGCAACCGCTGCGGGCGCGGGTCAAAACCGCTTCGTGTGTTCTTACTCTGCTTGAAACTTTCATTCGTTTAGAAGTACCTTTTTTTCCACAGAGTAAGCCAGACTTTCGTGGGCAAATGTATATGTTTTTACAATAAACTTCCTGATTATTTGAAAGATCCGTTTCTGTTAAATAAATAAGAAAAATGTGTCAACTTAAAATTATATAAAAATATTTTTATGCTGGTGCTGAATATTTCGGAAATATAAGTGCTTAGTATTAACCGCTCATCATGCCAATTTTAATAAGAATATAAATGTATTATGTATTACTACTTTATTCGTATAAAATGAGGAAAGCAAAAGGCAAACCCGCTTAGTTTCTTTTGCTGAAACTTCTCAATGTGTGGACGTGGTTCGAACTTATGCGTCTACCGTCAAAAGCGACTTTTGTATAGTTTATGTGGAACAAACGATTTTCTAATTCCTCTCTTTTTCGATGGACAGCCGCAGCGTCGCAGAGATAAAAGCCTCGTCTTTATTTTATTTCTGTATTTTCACAGTACAAACGAAAACATTAATCCCATCAAAAACATTTGCATGTAAAATGCTGCCAATTCGAGATCATTAGCCACGCACTGTGAAAAAGTTATCTGATGTTAGACTTCTAAATCTAAACGCTCTGACTCTTCAAGCTCTAACTTTACAAACTTGGGCATAACTTGGGTGTTCACAGTTGATCATATTTTTTCTATTCTGTTGTTATAGTTCATACCATGATAGATCTTAAGCCACACATTCTAAGATACAAATTTTGTGAAGTTCGAGTTGAATAAATTGACCAGCTACCCGTATCGGAACACGACAATAGGTACTAATAAGATAGCAAAATCACGATTTCTTAACTAGTTAAGTAAAAAACAAACAAAATATAACAATTGTAGTTTCCAGTCTCTCGTCAAGGTTTAAACTGATTTTTATTTTTTACTTACAGCGACAGTCTATTTCAGTAGAGCACGCTGCCCTTGGCGAGTCTATACGAATACATGAATTTGGAACGTATGTTTGTCATGTAATAAATAGTTTTCTACTAAACCCATTGAAAAATGTCTACAACCGAAAAACAATTCTTTAAATTCTTGTTTGTTTGAACTGTTTTTTTTATGTAAGATTAGCTTTTGCCCGCGGGTTATAATTAGTTCAAATCCCACGTGGGCAACTCTGATATTTTTGGAGGATCAGATCTAATAACAACAGCCCCGTAACCGCGCTGTTTCCTATGCAAGAAGAGGCGCAAAATCGTAAGCGGGGCGATGCCAGCCATGCGTTTTTTTCGGTTGCGTGTAATTTTAAGTCTATGACAATTTCTAAAGTAGTTATTTAAAGGGAAAAAACTAAATGGCAATTTTGATCTACAATAAATGGCCACGGTAACTAAGATGACGACTTATGTGGATACGGATTAATACTGATTAGGAAAAATTTGCTTTTGAAGATAAGGTTGTTTTTAAACATATTTTTTAGAGATACAAATTGTTAGGTGCTGTGAGGCACTCCGTCACTAAATATGGAATTTTTCTATTAATAATTAGAATATTGTAAGTACATATAATTCTACGGGAATAAATTATTACATGAACAAATTATCCCCGTGTTGGTTCCGGGCTCCCTTGCAGAAAAGACCATCCGCCTTCCTGCCAGGTAGCTCGTAAAAGGCGAGCACAGGTCAGATGTCACTAACACCGTGACATCCTACTAGGTGGTTAGGTTTGCAGCGACTCGCCCGGATTGGTACCACCGCTTTACTTATTCCTGCCGTCATAACGTCCAATGCTTACCGTTGACGTGTTCCAGTTCGGAGGATAAGGTAGCTGGTAAACTTACTTTTGCTCGAGGCCTAACATCCCAGCCTCAGGTTGGCAACGCACCATTACCACCTTTGGTGTCTCTAGGTGGCGTTAATTTCTTACCATCATGAAATCCGCATGCTTGTTTGACTTCCATTATCATAAAAAATCAACAGTAAAAACAGCATTCAAGATCGGTTGACTATTGGCCGAGTATTGGTAACCGACATACTCATACAGTAGAATTGAGAACCTCTTTTTTCTAAAGTCAGTTAATTTTTTTTTTTGATATTGGAAGGCAAACAAGCAGACGGATTTCCTACTGGAAAGAAATTCACGTCGCCTAGAGACACCAAAGGTGGTAATGGTGCGTTGCCAACCTGAAGCCGGGATATTAGGCCTCGAGCAAAAGTAAGTTTACCAGCTACCTTATCCTCCGAACTGGAACACGTCAACGGTAAGCATTGGACGTTATGACGGCAGGAATAAGTAAAGCGGTGGTACCAATCCGGGCGAGTCGCTGCAAACCTAACCACCTAGTAGGATGTCACGGTGTTAGTGACATCTGACCTGTGCTCGCCTTTTACGAGCTACCTGGCAGGAAGGCGGATGGTCTTTTCTGCAAGGGAGCCCGGAACCAACACGGGGATAATTTGTTCATGTAATTTATTCCTGTAACCTTACCCTCCAAACCGGAACACGTCACGACATTATGGCGGCAGGAATAGGTAAAGCGGTGGTACCAATCCGGGTGAGTCGCTGCGAAACTCTACCACCTCACCTCAAAATGTTCAAAGTCCTCGCAAATGCATAATCGAAAAGAAACTTTCCATAAAGTGGACTAGTTTTGGTGATGAGTGCCACCTCAAGATGCATACTCACGATGAATCCGAACAAGTTGCTTATCACCCCCCTATGTACCTGTTATCTGTGAAATGACGCGTATGACAGAAATAACGCGGATAACAGTGAATTGATATCGTATTTTAAGTGTTGATGGTGAACTCCAATTTTATAAATGAATTTAGGCATCGTCGGTAGTTGGTGGAATTCCATAGTATACAATTTTTTTAAATGACATGTCCTTTTCCATATACAAATGTAAATTTTGTGTGTTTTCCAAAGAAGTGTGTACGTACCTATCTAATTTTAACTTAATTTAATTAGGTTATCCTTTTCTTGACGGAATGAGATAGCTAAGAAGCAAACGGCCTTTCTGATGGTAATAGATAACCGTGGCCTACAGACACCATAGATATACGTGGTGCGTCACTGTCTTTTTGCCGAGGTGTTAGGCCAATTATATACTAGGAGGTATAGGAATAGGTACGGCAGTGGATCCCTGCACGGACGAGTTGCAGAATGGTACCTATTTTAATGGTATCTATTTAACCTTAGCTCGTCTATTCTGAGCTGCCTGGCAAGAAGGAAGATTCGAGAAGAATGTCTATTCCACACAGGAAACCCGGACCAACACGACTCAAAAGATAAGAGACAACCGTAACTTTTCACACCAAAGATGTTATAAGTATTTTACTGTAAGGCCTATTGTGCAAGTCCGATCAAACTCCGTCTCTTGAGTTCTTAGCCTGAGTCCGCTTATTCCAGAATGGCGTTTAATTTCTAATCTAAACTCATTCAATTTAAGAATTGATTAGCCGGTAAATGAGATTCTGTCGCTTTTTATCACTAACGCCGCGACCATGTCAAGGACCGAGTTTTGTGACAACTCGGCTGTTTTACTTCTACCGTCTCACCTAAACGATGCTCTAATTTCATTGATTTTGTTATCCTGTCGATTAGAGTATATGGAAGCAGGTAAACTTAAAAGCCTACTGTTAATAACATGCCATCATAATCTTAGGCGGCTATAGGTGACGAGTTTTCCTTATCATCAGGAAATTCATCTACTGGTTTGACATTCCATTTCATAAAAATACACTTGCAAATCTAATCTTTAATCTAGCAAAAAAGATAATATAACTAGTAGATAGCAATAGCTTAAGATAAAAATCACTAAGTATGTATATGTGATATCGCTATCAACATTTATGATTGTCATCAACGTGTAATTATACTCGTAGTGACGATACAAAAAATGTTGAAAATTTCCTGTAAAAATTGTCGTTAAAAAGAGGAGTATCCCGCAGTTTAGGTATGTTCGCAGCGAACTTTCACATGATCTATGTGGTCCGGGTTGCCATTTGCCATTAGGCGACCGCTCCAGTCACATCATATGTCTTTTATCAGGAATTTTGTTTACCATTAAATACCATTAAATGTTTTATCCAGAAGAAACGAATAATATTACCGGAGCCTGAACCTAAGTTGACAGCCATTTATTTCCTCGTATCGCTATTTTAAATTTAGTGATGCTCAGTTCAACATGAGCCTTATGATGACTTCAAGATCCAATTTTCCTTGTATTTGGGTGGCTATCTTATTATTTATACCTAAAATGGCGTTTTGTTAGAATAAGTCTTTTTGTAGTACCTTGAAATATTCTGTACTTATACTATGGTGTATGAATTACTATGATGTATTCATCACATAAGAAGTACATTATGTAATACGTAATAATTTCAACGGCAACTAAACAATAGTTATTATGGTTATAATGTGGCCTTGATAAGGCAATTTATAGATCGATATCTTTGATTTATCATAATGCCGACTCCATTCATTTTCATCTGGAATATTCTATGTTGTTTAATGACGGGTTTGCGGTGAATTATTTATTTATAGTGTTTTTATTCAGCTGCAGCGGCAGGGTTATGGTTTTCGAGTTATTTACAACAAAGGTAACCGAGATTGGATGATTAGACTTATATTATAGATTAGCCTTTGAAGCTATAAGGGTTAGGGGGACATCGACAAATTTTGTGGGATGTTCAAGAGAGGGGTTGAAGTTTACCTAATCTTATCTATCCCTACTTTAGGGAGAGATGTACCTAAGTCTTGCCTTTTTCTTATAATACTGGAAGGCAAACAAGCAGACGGATTTCCTGATGGTAAGAAATTCACGCCGCCTAAAGACACCAAAGGTGGTAGTGGTGCGTTGCCAACCTTAGGCCGGGATGTTAGGTATCGAGCAAAAGTAAGTTTATTGGCTACCTTACCCTCCAAACCGGAGCACGTCATGACGTTATGGCGGCAGGAATAGATAAGGCGGTGGTACCAATCCGGGTTGAGTCGCTGCGAAACTCTACCACCTAGTCAGATGTCACGGTGTTAGTGACGGTAATATTATTCTCGTATTTTACGAGCTGCCTGGCAGGATGGCAGATGGTCTATTCTGCAAAGGAGCCCGGATCAACACGGGGGAATGCAACCTAATATCAAACAAATTTGCAATATTTTTTTTAATAACTAAAACGGGACTCTTAAGTAAAATATGACTAAACTTAATTAAAATATCTTAAAACATTTTGAAAAATCGTACTCTAGATTGGGGAATGGGTTAGGGTTTGATGAAATCGTACGGCTGCTAACTAAGGGGCAATTTTTTTTTATTCAGCTTCATTTCAGCCTCCCGTAAGCCGCTCCTAAACGCGCCCTACACGTCCTAAGTACTTCTAATAGTCGTCAAAGGTTTCGTTTTAGATATTCGTGGGGACTATTCGGCATATTTCGGACCTATAGCGCCGTAGTAGGTATATTTCGCAATTAGCTTTGTATGTTCACTTCCCTTTTCTTTCTCTACGGCGTCATCACCTCTCCACGAGGCTATACAATAGTAATGGTGTAAGTGATGGGTGATCGACAGTTGCATATTTACAACAGTGTAAACATTGTAAATTATAATTATCTATATCTGTCCTCTTTACATTGTAACTGGATAGTTTATGTTATGCAATTAATCACCAACTTTATGTGACATTCACTATCTATTTTCCGCTTTTTAATACTTTTTCTTTAGTTTTATTGCACTAAAACTAAGTACCTAATTTGGAAACAAAGTAAAACTGCGAAAAGAAACACTTCGATTTTAAAATTATATCATCCAAGTAGACAAACATTTTTTATTTTCGTCGATTTCTCTGGGATTCTATCACCAGATTCAGACTTGGTGGCAATGGTCCACCTCGAAGAAATGTTCTTTAAAAATCGGTTCTCAAATGACGGAGAAATTTACTATCGTCAATAAAAGTCAGGAATCGAATATATGTAACCTCCTTTTTTAAAAGTCGCTTTAAAAAAACTTCAATACCACAGTATACAAAAAATATACATAATAACGTTGGTCGAGTGGCTAGTGTACACGCCTAACTACGTTGACCAACGGCGAGTCTCGGGTTCGATTCCCGACGGGGGCAGGTATTTGTGTGATGAACATTTATATGTCTGCATTTCTGGGTCTGGTTTTTTATTAAATTTATTCTAGTATCTATTAAAGTATTTCCATGTATTAGTATCGTTGGCTACACCCATAACACAATCATGTACCTAATTTGCTTACTTTGGGGTTAGATTCAATTTGTGTAACTTGTCCAGAAATATTTATTTATTTATGTATAATTCAAAACCGCTGCTCGGATTTTGATCGTATTCATATGGGACCACCTCAGAATAGGAACCTAACTTTCGAAAATAAATCCTTTGAAATCCATTCGTTATTGGCCCAATACTGGCATAACAAACATACAAACCCCCTTCTACAGTCTGTTAAAAAACGATTTTGATAATAATTTTTTTTCCT
Source organism: Calephelis nemesis (assembly GCA_002245505.1). Classification (NCBI taxonomy): domain Eukaryota; kingdom Metazoa; phylum Arthropoda; class Insecta; order Lepidoptera; family Riodinidae; genus Calephelis; species Calephelis nemesis. The sequence goes on along the minus strand of NJDD01006504.1, from coordinate 49,861 downwards.
TTTTTTTTCTTAGCTGTATCTGAAAAATATACATAGATCTAGCTTACCTACGAGGCCCGTAGGAGGTGTATTCGAGTATATTTTATAACAATAGTATTGTAATCGACCGTGATGGTAGTACTCTGTTATACCTAGACGGAATTGGTTCCGCCAATCAGTCCCCCTCGCCGTAACGTCTGTGTTTGCCATTGTTGTTGACTTGTTTCGAGGAAGGAGGTCTTACTCGAATTTGTAACATTCGCCATTGACTTGATTTCATTTTAACAGGATGTTTGGTATAAACCGTCTACATAGATAGTGCTAGTACACCTGCACGCGCTTGTGGTTATTGTGACAGAATAAGAGTGTAAATAATTCAAACGAGGTTTAACATTGCAAAGAGATTTTTTATAAAAATAGGTTAGTTTTTTTACAAAACAAATGTCGTTTTGTACTTAATTAGTGCACATAAATATCCCTCTTGAGACATTTTCCTAACAAATGCTTAAAGACATACATTTTCGACAAACATAATAGAATCAACTAGCGTAATCGACTACATGTGTAGGTACTCCATGTAATCTGTCAAATTGTGAGTGACAAATTCATTTGTGGGTGTACGGCGGCCGCACCCATTTTCAGTAAGGCAATGAACTCATGCCAAAACGGCGCAATAGAAAGACGATCTAAACGAATAGACTTCTAATGCAAAAAGCCTGATTATGGCCAAAGACTAAGAACGCTTACTTTGTTGTAACTTGTAACATACCCATAAATCAGAATTCCAATTTCGAGTAGACGATAGATGTTCATGCTAAAGACTAGTTCAAGTTATCCCCTGTGACAATGTAGTACACGTCCAGCACGTGTATGTAAACACGTCCCACTCGAGTATTGTCTGTGAACTGACAAATCATAACATTGTTGTAAATTGTAATGATTTGCAAATCGTCGTGTCTATGTCCATTATACTTTATAAAATACGGGATTATTTTATAGAAAGGAGTGGAAATGATGGTAAGTGATCACTGCTGCTCGTGGGTATCCGGAACACCAGCCTTCTATTTTTTATGGCAAAAGACAACAACAATTGGTTCACTTGATGGGTAGGTAGGTAGGCCCCCGTGTACCTATTCCTGCCGCTATAACGTCATGACGTGTTCCGGTTTGGAGGATAAAGTAGCCGGTAAACTTACTTTTGCTCGAGGCCTAACATCCCGGCCACAGATTACCTTTGATGTCTCTAAGCGGCGTGAATTTCTTACCATCAGGAAATTCGTCTGCTTGTTTGCCTTCCATTATCATAAAAAAGGTCCCTGTCCTGTAGTTGGAGTGTTACCGGTGTCTACCGGCTATCCTACCCTCCGGATCGGAACATGACATTGCGATTACGGCGGCAGGAATCGGATAAGCGGTGGATCAAAACCTGGTCAATTTTTATGCACGGTACTCTACCACAAGTGGTCTTGTTGGCAATGACCCGTTTCGTCTTTGCTCAACTCTTACGTGGTACCAGGTAATACGGCAGATGGTATTTTCTTGATAGAGGACCCGGACCGACATGAGGGTCTTAGGCTGAGTGCGCACAGCAAAAATTCATCGCGCGTTTTTTTCGCGCTTAAATAAATCCGCGTCGCATCGTTTAAATTTGAATCAGATCATAAAGATTTTTTCTGGGTGAATTTTTATATACCTACTCGATAAGTTCAGAGGATAGGGGAAAAAAACCGCGCCGTGAAAATTTGCAGTGCGGAATAGTCCTTATTAATAAATAAACAAAATTACTTCATGGTGGGTGGCTTCGCTTACTTCTATTACCTTGCTTGCAGTCTTCACTACATTACTGGCTATAATACCAACTTTACTCTTGTTCTAGTCTTTGAGTAGGTATTACAGATGAGATACTGACTTTCAGGAATGTAAAGGTTTCTAAATTGTATCCGTTTGTTAGGTATGTTACTAATTACTACGTTATGTTAACGATAGCGAACACTTTTGACGGGGCGTAATGCCTTGATCATTTTCATACATTTTGTATATATTTTTTTCGTATACGCACACAATGTATAGCCGCTCGAGGTGGATTTGTACACTTGAGACGACACGGCGACACTGTGGCCTAGCACTAGGCACTAGTGTGCGCTTTGTTTTTCTTTTCTTGGTATTCATTTTTCTAATTCATTGCATTGGTGTTAAATCATTGTTGGTGATGCTGTTGTATTCAAAACTTACATCTATTACATATTATTATTTATAATTAGTACGTAGTACATATCGTAATAATTCGTTAATTTCTTAAATTATGTATACCTATTAAACTATTCATGATTTTCCTTGATTTCGATGCTATAGGACACTCGTACGACTACACTATTTCTTTAAAAAAAATTTAAGTGTGCTTAAATCGATTTGGCGATCCTCTTGGGGGTCGCGACCATCAGTTCGAAAAACACAGGTCCAATGTACGCGTAATGATTGATGCCATTAAAACCAATGCCCTCTAATGTATTTTTAATGTGAGTCAATTGGTACAACCTTCCTGGTTCTGGGCTTATGTAATCTGTTTTTGACATATGGAAAATTTCCGTTTGGAACAAGCTCACTAACGATTCAAATATTACTTTTAAATTGTTCTTGTCTAGATCCTTTTCAGAGAACTATATTACTCTAATTTTCTCTCATTCTAAGCGTTGATGTTATGGCGGTTGTAATATTATTTTTATTTATCACCACAAAGCCAAAAATAATCTATGTGCAGTCGCGGGAGACAATTAGTCGAGGGATGCACTGAGTATCTTCAACCGTCTGCACGCCAATTAGCTCTTATTACTTTGTAATGGAAGCGAGAGACCGGTCTATCTTTACATTCTCAATTAAATGATTGAACTCTGACATTTGGTTGTGGTCTGAACTATTTCTGTCGTTACAACGCGCAACTTGTGCACGTTTATCTGTGCCATTTCGTACATGAGATTATTGTAATTTGTGTGTTATTGCCGTTAAACATCTTCATCGCCTCTGTGGTCTGGCAGTCCGCAATCGGAGTTGACTTCTTAAGGTCTCAGGTCGAGCAACAAAAAAATTGAAAATATATATTTTAAATTTTCTAATATAAATAACGTCGCCCGGGATTGGATATGTGACCGATTGACGATAACATATTGTCTAACATATTGTGGGACTTAGTGTCTTCGGCTAGTCGTGGGTGCCCTGGTTATGCCTCTGCCTACCCCTTCGGGGATATGGGCGTGAAAATACTTTAAATATCTTCATATCTTCTAGATTTAAAATTAAAACTCGGAAAGTATAGATTGAACTTTCAACTTTTATAATTGAAAGGGTTCAGTAAAGTAATTGAAATGTGACATTTGGAAGTCAGTTGCCACTATTTCTGGTGTACAACATATATTATGTTTACCAGTGATATAATACGCGATTATTACAACTCAGCACGAGTTAATGGGTTATTTCCATGAACTCTATTGATATGTTCAAGGTTATAAACTAAATCGATTGAGCTTGGTGGTCAAATTATACCATCTGCGTCTGTCGCGCGTGGCCGCAGCCTTTGGGACAATATTCAAACGAAAGCAATTTATGGTAGCTTTCGCTTCTACGCCTACGACAGACGTCGGCCATGAGTGTATCGCTTACTGAAAGTGGTATCTGAATATATCGATCGCAATGTACAAACTTTATTGTTAACAAGAGTTTGTAAGTTTGTAACGTTTAATATTAACTCCCCTTACTTCTTATGACATAATCAATATACAAAAGTTACTTGAAATTGCAATTTTTGCTAATTATTTCCGTACCGTTGCTAATTATATACATGTGAGTATTTAGTTATTGCAAATAATAATTACTTCCGAATCTTGTGTATTTATAGACAAACTTATATTACTTCATGCTAAAAGACCAGTCCATTTATTTGCCCTTTAATTTAGCTCTTTAGTATACAGAATCACAGCAACCACAGGCTAGAAATTAATGTATTTGTGAATATAAAAGCATATCTAATTAAACTGATAGAAAAAGTTCTTTACACGGAAGTCTAGTTACTGCCGGCGGCGTCTCATGCCAAATCTTTTCGCCATCCGCACACGCTGATCCTATTTTTATATTAAGGGTTCTCGCTAATTTTCGATAATTGATCGGTAACCTATATGTAGCAAAAAAACGAACTCCAGCCGATATAAAAATAACATTACGGTTTATTAAAATTTGTATATACTTTTACAACGTTGATCAGTAACTCGGTGATCTGATACAACGTTGATCGAACATATCAGTTATTCGTTCACATCTTATAAAGTTGGAAGGAAAGAGTAGAGAATAAACAGTAATGTTAATAGTGGTGCATTTCTATGTTGAGCTTTAAAAGCTAGATTCGCTGCGTTTGTCTGGTGCCAGTGTGAGCCGACCCTTATGTTATGCAATCCAAACTCGTTAACCTTAATGTTATAGGCTTGAAATAACATAGTATTTTCAAATGTCGCGTCGTAGTAGTTATTGAAGATGATTTTATTTGGGTTTCTAATTAGTTATGAGTGTATTTCTGAGATTGGAAGACAATGAAGACGACGGATATCCTGATGGAACGATAGATACGTCGCCTGTAAATACCAAAGGTTATGTTACTACCTCGATCCTGTCTCGTGAATAAGTTTATCGTACATACTCTTCCTATTAAATCCGAAACAAGACATTAGCAAGTAGGTACTGGCGCTGTGACAGCATAAATAGGTAAGGCGGTATTCGCCTGCATATTTCTAGAAAAGAGAATTTGCTGAGGAAACCAACTCAGAAGATTTTTTTTTACTTTTAAAACATTTAAAATTCATTAACTTCAGTTGAGCCGTTTTTTATGTGAAAACGACTAAACTTTAATGCATGCAAACTTTAGAATGTATAGGTAATCCTAGTAAGAATAATCAATCAAAGTGAATATCTCTTGTTTCAGAAGCAGTAACCAAAATATACACTGACGGCCATTGGAACGCAGGCAGCTTGTGAAATCAGAAACCGTACACCGTCAGCCATTTAAACAGCATTGTACACAGTCCGTAAGACTTTAAACTGCTGGTGATATTATTATACGCATTTATTTTATAACTAGTTTTGACGTAATCGAGTGATCTGACATGAGAGACAGCATGAAGACCTGCCAGCACACGCTATCTGATGACATTGTGTACAAAGATGTCGTCGTCATAGGTAAGATTCTGTCAACACCTTTCATGTTACACAAATATAATCTGGGGGCACGGCAGTGCCCCCGCCAAGTCGAGCAAAAAAAAAGCGGCACGGCCGTACCATCCTTTTCTCGAAGCAATTCGGGCCTTTTTCGACCCCCTATAATTCGGTTGTGGATAAAGCAAGAAACCTGAATCTTCAGTAACTAATCCGGCATTGTATAAACACGGAATATATAAAATTTCAGTCAATTTGAACCAGTAGTTTAAGAATGACAACTTGTTAAAGTTTCTAAATTTTGTCACTCACTGACTCACCGATCATCAAAAGTCCAAGGCACTTCTAGCAGACTTAGAAGCTTCATATTTGGAATACATATAGAGTTTAGTGTCTTAATCATGGGAAAACTTAAATATTTTGTAATTTCTGTCCAGTTTTCCAAATACACCAACTGCATCAATAACTTTGTAATCCCATATAAATATATGGGAGGGATTACAAAGTTATTTATGCAGTTGGTGGTTGGTGGTGGTTATAAATTTAATAGGTGTAGATAGGTACCTACCATATGAGGCAAGGGAGGAGGTATAAGGGTGTGTTTAGCCCATGAAACTGAACAACATTATTACTTGTAAAATGGTCGACGTAATGAAAAACACATGATTGGACATGTCTTGAAGT
>NJDD01006504.1:25080-39646 GCA_002245505.1 Calephelis nemesis | reverse complement strand
CCCTTATGTGCTGTAAAGCATGCCAAATTAAATCAACTATAGAATTTAAATGAAAATGAAAATATAAATAACGATAATCAGTAAATGATTTAATTATCTCAATCAGTATTTCAGATACTGATTCTTACCATTTCTATTTGTTAGAAGCAATGAATCGTTATTCACAAATTGTTTTTTGCCTGGCTTTCTGAGCAGAGCAAATTTGCCGCCCCTAGGCCCGGGCCTAATCGGCCTATTGGGAAATCCGCCCGCATTGACTCAATGTACTGTTTTGTCATATCTCGAAATCGTTCAATCATATCGCTGTCGCGATGTGACGTCCCCACGTGCTGGTGTTAATTTAGCTAACTTTATTATTCATTCAATGTAGTCAGTTATAACTCATAAATAGGTAATAGGAACCTGCGAAACATTGCCATACTCTAGCTATTGCTGCCGCTATAGTGACGGTATTCGCCATGGATGTATTTCGTGCTGTGGGGTAAGCTAACCGGTAGCTGTGGTGTTAGGACGAGGACTCACCATTAACATCTGTGGTGTCTATATGCGAAGATTATCTCTTACTTTTAGGAGAGCCAACGTGCCAGTTCGCTATCTTATAAAAAACTTTGTCATGACGTGTTCCGGTTCGGAGGGTAAGGTAGCCGGTAAACTTACTTTTGCTCGAGGCCTAATCCTAATCCTGACCGCAGGTTGGCAACGGACCATTACCATCTTTGATGTGTCTAGGCGGCGTGAATTTCTTACCATCAGGAAATCCGCCTGCTTGTTTGCCTTCCTATAACATAAAAAAAACTTAAAGACAGTTTTTCCTTCTTGTCTAAGCTTATGTTCTTTCACTCTTCCATTTCATAGTCTTGTTTTAAACATGCATCTTTCGTATAGTCTATAGATGTCCGTGCTAGAGCGCGAGGCTATCACGTTTGATAAGTCACCAGGTCACGAGGTGTTATCAGGAAGCCACGAGGAGCTGGGAGGTGACCGATGTGGTATCGCGGTTTTGATATCTACTTCTATATTCAGTTGAAGTCAAAAAACCGACCACGTGGAAGTGCAATTAGGTTACTAGACTCTGCTTGCACGTCCCTGGGCTAATTTTATAAAGTCAAATCAATAAGTATCTTTAAGCCCGTCTCCCCAAAGAGGTAGGCAGAGGTACAACCAAGACACCCACGACTAGTCGGACATTTAAGTCCCACAATGTGGTATGTGTGGTATAGTATAGAGCCAATATCGGGGAATGTTTGCTTTTACTAAAAAAATTGAAAACATTGTCTTTTTGTTGCCCGACCTTTGGAGCGTGAACCTGGGTCGTCGTGAAGTCAAATCCATCACCGGATTTTTTACATCACTGATGTAAAATACTACCAGATTGCCGTGGCTTTGAATTCCATTTTTATAGCATGTGACAGCAAAGATTTGGACTAATATTCTGATGGTTACAAATAAATATACATAGGTACATTGTATAAAGACACCTCAGGTGTTTTAAATGCATTGTCTACCAAATGTTTAGTATCTCGTTGAGTATGTTTACTGTTTACTTTTTCTATTAAAATCGGAACACTACATGACGAGCATCGATGTAGCAGGAGATGTTGAACTGGTGGTAGCAATCCGGGAGAGGTTGTATTGACTTCATTGTCAAATAGAACTGAATATATTATTTGATCCTAGGTACATACATACATTTCTTCACGCCAAGGCGTTGCGAGGTAGGCAGAGCTTATCAAATGCCAGGACCTGAAACCGCTTCGAGTCTCCCACAACACTCCATCAGACATCCCTTGCATCCTTATTTTGATTATTTTTTCATACACTTTTGATGTCAGTCTATCAAGCGATTATTTCGTCTCATACCTACGTCGTTACTAACAATTTCTACTATTCTATATAATTCTAACGTTGCGTTTGTTTATTTTGTGCAGTGCCAATAGATTCTTAGTGTTTTGTCTTGCCTTACTCTCAACGTAATAATTAGTTTAAAGCTTTTCGTGGAAAAGTACAAGTGTGTAAATAACAAATAAATGTTGAATCGGTTTTTTTTTTAATTTTGGAGATTGTCAATCAGTCATATATTTCCCTTGGTCACCGCATCACGCGGGAACGAATGGAACAATTTCGATCATTTTCCTTTTGTTGTGTTGGTTATTGTCAAGAAAAGGTTCTTATGAAAGAAAACAATCAGCAAGTTTTGAACCATTGGAAAATTTAAGTAAAGGGGGGGTAGAGTGCTGTGCAGCAACTTGCCAAGGTAGGGATCCACCACCTTACCTGTTCCCGCCGCCATAATGATATTGTCTTGTTTTATTCTGGAGGGTATGGTTTATTTCGTAATCATAATATAATAGGCCCTCCATCCCCAACCAGTAACATTTATGGTGTCTATAGGCCACGGTTGTCTTTCACCATCAGTCACCATCATTATTCGCTAACCTCTTAATTAAAAAAAAAACTATCAAGTAGTTGAGAGAGAACGACTTCTCGGGTCATCTAGTTACATATAAATGAACAAATCTTTCCTCTTTTTTTTTATAACAGTACAAATTACGATCAAATATTGAACAGGAAACGATATTTATGATATTACGCGTTTGTCGACCGGTTTTATCATAATTTTTGCTAATCGTAAACTTGAATTTGAAACCAGATTTATAATGTGTCGGGACAATACACCGTATCACAGACCATATCGTTGTGACTAGTAACGCCACACGTCTCGTTTTGCTGGAGACTGTGCCGTTTTCAAACTGGGATTCCAATGTCAGGACCATATTCCAACATTAAAGCCAACCATAGATCAGGTTCTAAGTATCTTCACGCCCGTATCGCCGAAGGGGTAGGCACTAGGTAGTGGTACAACTATGTCACCCACGACTTGCCAAGACACTAACTTCTCCAGGCGGGAAGCCTATCGCTAACTGGGCACATACTTAATCCTGGGTAAATTTGTTTTATTAGAAAATTGAAAAAACACGTTTTCTTGTTGTTGGCCGCCCCGGAAACTGAACCTGTGACCTCTGGAAGTCAAGTCCAATACCGCTATACAATTGAGGCGACTAAATTCTTAGGTTCTAAACTTCCACATACTAAAAAAAAACTAGATCAGGAATGAAACTCGTAACCAAACTCGCTGTTGCTTCTGTTGCCTAGTAGTTATGTGTTGGGGTTAACTACATTTTTTTATGTTATAGGAAGACAAACAAGCAGACGAATTTCCTGATGTAAAGAAATTCACGCCGCCTAGAGACACCAAAGATGGTAATGGTGCGTTGCCAACCTGAGATCAGGAAGTTAGGCCTCGAGCAAAAGTAAGTTTAAGTTTACCGGCTACCTCACCCTCCGAACCGGAACACGTCATGACGTTATGGCTACAGAAATAGATAAGGCGGTGGTAGCAATCCGGGCGAGTCGCTGCGAAACTCTACCACCCCCGGTTTCAATTCCCATGTAGGGCAACTCAAAAAATGTGTATTTTTTAAATAATCACAACACTCAAACACAGATTCGATAAATGACGAGTTGGCGATAGGTTTGCCACCTATCACATTGAGGAACTAAACGTATCCTTAGGTAATCGAGGGTGCCTTGGTTGTGCCTACAGCTTTGTGGATACTTATAAAATGGTCTAAAGCTAGCTTCAAAGTTGGAATATGGTCCTGACATTTAAGAGTCTTGGTTTGAATACTGTGTAGTCTCTCGCAAAACGTGACGCATGGTGTCCCTAGTTACAGCGAAACGGTGTATTGTCCCGACACAATCTAAATCTGGTTTCAAATTCATGTTTAAGATTAGCAAAAATTATGAAAAAAAAACCGGTCGACAAATGCGTAACATAAAAATTATCATTACCTGTTCAGTATGGGCGATATGGGCGTAAAGATACTTACATTTTAACTCACTAACAATGCCACTTAACCTACTGGGGATTAAATTTATGTGGTGTTTTTTTTATTCCTTTGTTATCTATTACGTCTACAGATATGTCCCATAGCTGCACAATTCTATTACTATGTAATAACATTACATGGTTTTACTGTTGCAGTTAAAATTTAATTTTTTTTTAAAAGTCACAGATTATGGTCCGATCAGTTAGTAGTTTTTAGATTACTTAGTTACCTTTCATCGCCTCTGTGGTCTCGCGGTCCAGGTGTTGGACTTGACTTCATGAGGTTCCGGGTTCGATTCCCGGGTCGGGCAACAAAAATAAAATGTGGTTTTCCAATTTTCTAATTTAAAAAATGACGCTTGGGATTGGATATGTGACCGGTTGGCGATAGACTCGCCACCTATCACATTGTGGGACTTAAGTGTCTTCGGCTCATCGTGGGTGACCTGGTTGTCTCCGCCTACCACTTCGTGAATGTACTTCTACTTCTACAACTTGATTGTCGTTTCTGCAAAGACTGACAACATTAACATCTTTATTAGTAAATAGCAATTTATTATTATTAGTAAATAGCAAAAATAGAAATAGAAGAAGAAGAGAAAATAATAAAATTTTATTAGTTACTTGGGAGCATTAGTATATTTTTGACTTTTTTCTTGTATGTTTGAGTTATTTAAAAATGTATTTAGGGGACGCCGTATAAATTACGCCTAGGGCGCTAGCAGTGCTAAAACCGATACTGGAAAAATCCAAACCTACTAATAAGTAATTACCTACTAATTTTATAAATGCTACTACTAAATTTAAAAAGTCTATGTCAGTTGCGGTTTTACGTTAAAATCGCAAGACCGTTTTGATAAAATTTTATTTGCATACAATCAAAGGCCTGAATTCAAACATAGGCTAGTTTTTTTTTTCAAAAATTAACCCCGAAAAGACTATAAAAGGGAATAAAAGTTGTGTATGTGCATATATCCCTATAACTAGTAGCTTATCCGCCACTTCGTAAGTGTAGATTAGTTATAATTTAAATACACAATTTCATTCGCCACACTAGTTTTGGGGGATATGTTCAAACTCAGGTCTTTGACTGCGATGTACATCAAATTCTATCAAAATCGATCCAGCGGTATATCCGTCAAAGCGTACAGACGGACTTTCTCATTTATATTATCAGAATCGATAGTTTCCGTTCTTCGATGTGAACGTCCAGTCTTATGCATTACTTATTGTCTCAGCTTACCGACGTCACGAGAGACCAGTTTAGAATACGAGTTAAAAAAATGCAAGTAGTCGGTTAAGTACGAAACTGGTCGAGCCATAAAAAACTAAAGTTAAAACTTGTTCTGTGGTGACGCGGCGTTTTAGAGATAAGCTGTATGGAAAAGAACTTTTTACTGTCTTTTTCTTAATGTCAAGCCAGAAGATGGATTCCCAAATAGTAAATACACATCGCCTATATATAGCTTAAGGGTGGGTAGTCCTTAAGTTAACCCGGCTACCTTTCCCACTGATTTTATGGCTGCAGTAATAGGTAAGTCGGTATTATCCAAAGCTAGCGAGTTATCACTGTAATACCGCCTAGTTTGCATCACGGTGTTAGTGACATCGAATCGACTTTCGCCACTCACGAGTCGCGATTATAAAACTAAGCTAAACTCGCGGTTTCGCCCGCATGCAAACTGTTGCCATTTTCTTTCGAACGAAATTTGTTCGATCTGAAATCCTACTAATATTATAAATGCGAATTTTGTTTGTAATTCTTTCACCCAAAACTGCTAAACCGATTTTATTTATGATATTGAAATGCAAAGAAGCAGTCAGATTTCCTGATGGTAAGAAATTCACGCCGCCGCCTGGAGACACAAAATTTAGAAATGGTGCGTTGCCAATCTGAGACGGGAATATTAGGCAGGCAAAAGTAAGTTTACCGGCTACCTTACCCTCCGAACCGGAACGATTTATATGAAATATGGCGCATGCATAGAGGATAACTGGGATTAATACTTAGGATAGATTTATCCCAAAAAAATGTTCCTGTGGGACCATTAACCACGCAGCTACAGCTAGTAAAACATACGTGTTGAATTTGGTAACCTCCTCCTACGTAACAGTTTACTAAAAAACCGGCCAAATGCGAGTCGGACTCGCGCACGAAGGTTTCCGTACTATCATCTATCTATTAAAAACTAGCTGTTCCCGCGAACTTCGTTCCGCCCATTCAGTTTGTATGGGAAAAATTAAAAAGTGGTTTTTCCCAGTTTCCTCACAATTGAACAGAATAAAAAGTATCCTATGTCCTTCTCCCGGTTCTAAGCTACCTCCCCACCAATTTGCAGCCTAATCGGTTCAGCCGTTCTTGAGTTATAATATATAGATCACTATATATATAGATTACGTTTGTTGTATGGTGCCTTTAACATTTACTTTATTGTTATTTGATTATTTATTTTGAAAAGTAACATACAAGTAAATATTCTGTGAAAATTTGAAGCGTCTACCTGTTACCGTTTTTAATATTGAGCAAAAAATACGAAAAAGACACGTTTATTGTATGAGGACCCCCTTAATTTACTCGTATTTTTAAAATTTTTAGTATCATTTGTTGTAGCGGCAACGAAAATACATCAATTGAGAAAATTTCAGCTTTCTCGCTATCACTGTTTATGAGATACAGTCTGGAGGCAGACAGACAGACAGCGGAAGCTTAGTAATAGGGTTCGTTTTTACCCTTCTGTACGGAACCCTAAAAAGGGAACAATTTCTGATTGACAATATGTTCTTTCTTATTTGTACACATTTTCATGTCTGCGAAAATTATGATGATCAGCTTATTTTTTCCAGAATTCGTTATTAATAAGTTAATAAATTGTAGTTTTGAGTTAAACTTAATATGATATCATTTGAGTCTACATAATGTTGATAAAGAACTCGTTTTTGCAGGTTTACTTTAAATTATTTTATGGATATTACAAACATAGTCTGTACTATATTCTGTACTTACCATATTCTGTATTGATGATAAACCTCGTATTAAATTCTTCGTCCTCTTTGAAGCCCCGACTACTTTCTGTTAAAAAAGTATTCAATATATTGCTTTTTTATCTTTCAAATTAATATATTTTGACAGAGTGACCTAAACACATGCTTGTAATATAGTTTTTTTCATTAAAACCATCAGTATCGGTACGTCGAAATATATACCGGTTTAGTCACACAGATTGAGAATCGAACCCCAACCTAGTACCTAAAACATGTGAATGAACTGAGCAGTTAGGTGTATGCGATAAATTCCCCAATCTAAGAAAAAACATTTATACTGTATTGACTACTAAATAAAATCTATCATTGAAATGTACAAACGTTTTTAAATATTATACGAGTATCTACAATGAAATTCCACCGAGTGAAGTGAGAAGTTTAGAATCAAATAATTTTTTTGGTTGTTTTACGCCCCAGTTCACGGTTTATTTATTCATACGCTCCATTATGCTAGTTCAATGTCGTTGTTGAAGTTAATTCGAGGCGTGTCTCAAGGTTTAATGCTGGGGTCACATTTTTATTCAATGTTCATTATAGGCAAATTTCCAATGAGCCATCAATTGTTACTTTTTACAAAACTTATCGTAAGGTTAAATGTTATTTACAAAGACACTAATTATGGAATTGCGCTTGTTTCTATTTACGCAGTGAATATAAAAATAATTGTTTTTTTTTACATTTGTATATTCATAATGAATATGATTTTATTTTTTTCTTTGATTGGAAGGTAAACAAGCAATATTCTTATGGTATGAAATACGGGGCGCCTATGGACAGTTTTTTACTACCTATCTTAATTTTCATACTCGACATTCGACAAAGACTGTGGCAAACGCAAAACACACACACGCACATACACATTATAACGGCAAGGTTAATCAAGGTGTTGCACTGATACGGAATCAATCAATCAAAAAAAAGGCAAGTCGTTGCATAATTCACCAAGTTAGGGTCACGCTGCTAGTGATAAATAAACCGATGCTTGTCTGTCATGAATTTCTTAATAAGAAAGCAGTTGCTCAATATTTTTTAAAGAAGCCTCAAGATCAACACTGGTATGATTAGTTATTTATTAAAGTCGAATCTTGATTATTAGAATAAGTAGTATGAGTAAAATCCAAAATTAAATTAAAACTATATGCTTACATATATTATAAACATATAAATGTGTATACTTGTGTGTGTGTACCGTTTGCATGTCATAACGGCTGTGCTGATTTTAATTTTAGCACAGAAATAAATGAAACATTGACGGGAGATCTCAGCTAGTTTTTTGTTAGACTCCGATTTGTAATCTGAACACCTGGAATTGTAACGAAATTTTGCAATATCTAATTTTTACTGTTTTAATTTCAGATCGACAATTTACTCCGACCATGTGCAGATTTAGGGCTCCAAGAAGACTCCCTTATCGAGTGGAAATATGACGTAGACAAACAGGTGAGTCGAGGCATGAGCCGTCTCCCAATGTTAAGGCTCCATACTTAATCAGCCAGAAAAGCCAATCGCTGCACTCCCCTGTTCCATGATTACTATGAAATATTGCGCTCCAAAGTAAATGTCTTAAGCGACAAATCACTATTTTTGAATCTATAAAAGTAATTTGAAAAAATGTATAAAAACTGAAACACTTGCCTTTTAGATATAGTACTTATCTATGTTTGTGTAAAATCTGGTGTCGATATTTTCATAATTGAAGTAGACAGTTTAGTTTTGCTTTCAAAAAAGGGTTAACTTTTTGATTTTTTTCTATCGAGCAAAGTGAAATGAATCGTGTTTTGGAAACACTAGTCTTATATTATATTCATGATAATCTTGTGTATTTTTTTCACCAAAATCCATGATTGCTTTGTATGAAAAAAACGTTATACTGCTGACGTATTTTAGCATACATGGACCCTTAAGGAATTAAAAAAACCTTGATCCCAAAGCCGATGTATTATGTATTATAAGTTGTTAATGATATTGATTATCCTCGTTGCTTTTTCAATCGGCTTCAAATGGAGAATGTTCTCAAGTCACCTTTATTAATGATGTGAATTTTTCACAAGATGATTGGCTGGTCCCTTATAAATTTGATCAAGATCTGACAAGTGGCGTTTGAGTCATACTTAATAATGCACATTTAATTGACTTCATTGACGCTGTTCAGTAGGGTTACTCTTGATACTCGATTCATGCAATACTTTAAATTGGAATCGGATATGTCATTCAAGGTACCCTTGAACACAATGCTATTAAATTAACATTTATCGATAAACAAAAGTTTGCTTCTCTTGTCTAGCGTTTGATTCCTAGGTCGAACAACAAAAAAGAAATTTGGTTTTTCCAATTTTCTAATAAAAGAAATGTTGCTCGGGATTGGATATGTGCCCGGTTTGGCGATAGGCTTGCCACTTATCCCACTGTGGAACTTAGTATCTTCGGCTGGTTGTGGGTGCCCTTTTTTTGCCTTTGCTTACCTCTTTGTTGATATGGGCGTTTGTTTTAACGTGTTCAATACCAAAAACCAAGGACGTTACAGGTGCGTATCTTTGCAGTGGCATCCGGCTTCCCTATCGGTATCAATGAGACCTACCCTCCGGACCAGAACATGACAGTGGCACGTGGTAGGAATAGGTAAGGCAGTGGATTGCAGCAGCAGCTGCCGCATAGCATTCTATCGTCAGTGGTCTAGTCGGTAACAACCCATTTTTAAAGTAGCTTCTTGTTAGGACCTCATTATGACATCTATCTGAACATGTCGATGTTGAGCTCTCTCGGTTATCTGACTGACATTAATATATTTGAAGTAAAAACTTCTTTAGCGGCGTTGCGCACTTTTTTGGAATTGGCAAAAACTTCTAAACACGCGTCAGGACACGTGACCCAATCGAAAATCGTAAGACGGTGCAGGGCCCTTGCGCGAATGTTCGTGTTGTCATGTTTGTGTACGATAGCGCAATAAATGAATATTGTATTCTACCACATAAATGATAGTACTTTCATACTGTCTACTGATAATTAAAGCAATTTGTGCAAAATTATTTCCTAACCATTCCAAGATATAAAAAATGCACATCGTTAATATTTAATTTTTCATTTCTGTCGGCACTCCCGGAGTGCAACCCGTCGTTTTTATATACTATACACTGTTTGACAATTTAAAATGTCATTTGTATTTTTAATCTAAGACTAGTTTGTCTGCAAAACTAAAAATAAAAGCACAATAATTTATATTTATTTTTAGTTTTCCAGAATTACCTAACAAAATATTACAATAAGCGAAACATTGTTAGTTTTGTGTGAGATTAAAAGGTACATTCTTGATTCATTTCATCAAACAGGACCATTTTGTATTGTTATATTTTTGTGCTCCCCATAAATAATATAACAATATTTTTGCGTAATTTAGTAATAATATTAAAAATATTTTTGTGATAAATTTGTGATATTTCCAGATCGACCACGTAGTCCTGGGTAAGGGTCCCCCCGGGGGCGCGTGGCAGACGTTCCCGGGGAGTGTGAAGACCCTGTCGCCCGGCGCCTGGCTCTCCCTTCCCCCTCACAACACTATCGGGGGAGGGGGGGACAGAGTTTCCGCAAGGGCCGTTGCAGCCTACTGCCGGAGATATGTTCACGCGTGCAAGCTGCAAGTGAGTATTATAACAAACTTCATTTATGTATTATACTAACAGAGCCGGGGAAATTCGTTCACTTGGTCACTTCATACTCCTGCTTACCCTACACTTGGACTTGGCGTGAAATGGATTCAAATGTTTTTCACATCCCGGATTCCAAGTTATTTGGTCACGCCGTACTTAGTGTTATTTCTGTAATTTCTGAACTAATTAATTTGTGTAATTAAAAACGTTTAATAATTTTGAAAAAATATGGTACAATTTCTAAAGCACAAACAACGAAACCGAAAACGAATAAATTAAGACTTCGCGTTCATGAATTATAGCCCAATTCACATTTTGACTTTTACCCATCTCCTAGCGACCTAATTTCGTTACAAACGTTTCCGTAGACGTCAATCGTGATCGATACAGACTGACATACGGACAAAAATTCTGCTAAAAATGTGTTCGGCTGCCATTTTTTTTCATATATACTCAATGAACAGAATTCACTATTCTACAGTTTAAGATATTTTAATAGTAAAAAATATATATCAGGGCATTATAACGTAAACGTAAAAAGTATCTTCACTCCCATATCCCCGAAGTGGTAGGCACTAAGTCCCACAATGTGATAGGTGATAAGCCTATCGCCAACCGGGCACATATCCAATC
The DNA here is from genome assembly GCA_002245505.1 of Calephelis nemesis. NCBI lineage: Eukaryota > Metazoa > Arthropoda > Insecta > Lepidoptera > Riodinidae > Calephelis > Calephelis nemesis. Next base: position 28,438 of record NJDD01006504.1, on the reverse strand, counting down.
CCGAGCAACGTTTTTTTTTATTAGAAAATTAGAAAACCAAATTTTCTTTCTGTTGTCCGACCCGGGAATCAAACCTGGGACCTCATGAAGTCGAGTCCAACACCTGAATCGCTCTACAAAAGAGGCGAATTTATTGTTTATCAATAAATGTTAATTTGATAGCATTGTGTTCAAGGGTACCTAGAATGACATATTCGATTCCAATTTAAAACATTGCATGAATCAAGATTCAAGAGTAATCCTATTTTCTTTTTGTTGCCCGACCCGGGATTCGAACCCGGGACCTCAAGCAGTCAAGTCTAACAACTGAACCGCTAGACCACAGAGGAAATTTAAGCGTATTCAGAGAAATAACGAATAAGAACCTAGCGTAGTATTCGATTTCTTCTTGATTTCTTTTAGGTTAATCTAGGATCATAAGCTTATTAAATATATTTATTATAAAAGTAAATCTTGTTAGTTAGCTATTTATTACTCAAGAATGGCTGAATCGATTTGACTGAAAATTCACGGGGAGATAGCTCGGAACCAGGAAAAGGACATGGGATATTTTTTATCTCATTCGACTGCAAGGAAACGAAGAAACTCATTCTTTTAATTTTTACACACAAACTGAAAGGGTGGAACGAAGTTAGCCGGAACAGCTAGTGTATGATAAAAACATTTTCGCTTTTGCTTTAAAATACCGATAAAAAGTATTTGACATTTTTTAAATCAAAGCTGATAAGTATTCATTATTCATGTATATCTCATTAGACTTAATGTGTTATCAGTAATTAAAAAATAAATACATTATATTATTACACTACTGAGAAATAGCGTTATCGTATTCCAACGTAATGAAATATAATAATAATTTTTCTATGTATTGAATAAATAGTTCTTCCCGTATTTATGTTATAGAGTACCAATGAATATTTTTAACGATAACGTGCTAGCACGATTATAATAATTTACTCTGTCTATAAAAGTAATAAAATTTCATCTTCGAGGTTTTTTTCTGACTACCAAATAGTTTTCACATTTAATAAAAGCGTTGTTATTGCAAACAAGTGATACAAGTAAATAAATTAATTTGCATTTAACTTAATATCTTATAAAATAAATGTGTAATAAAAAATAAATTTACATACTTACATATATATATATCTCCGCGCCAAGCGTTTTACGTGGTAGGCAGAGAGTATCGAGTGCCAAACTTCACAATCCTGGCAGACCTGTTTGGTTTTTTTCCATATGCATTATCCTTTTTAATACAAACACGCAGGTTTCGGAGATTGTTGACACAATCCTTGAATAATATATGGAATTGTCAACTTTGATCTCCCCGGACTCCTACATCCATCAACACTCGCATTGTATGTCTGCTTTGTATTGACAAAGATTGCTTTTTGAAAAAAGATTGCTTTTATCTGTCAATATTTCTATATGACTGAACCAGTGGAGCATGCTGTTTCTAATTTTGCCAATACGTACTTTTAAATCCTACTTTTTCTCGGTCTCTCACTTTTACGAATGCGGTTAGCGAGCGTTACACCTCTGATTTCCCGTAGCACTCTCATTTCGACGGCATTCATCCTACTTTCGTGCTTTTTTTACATATCCAACTTTCACTTCCATACAACAACGTTGGGATAAGCAAAGAATTATGCAAAGCGAATCTATCCTCTTGATTCAAAACCATGTTTTAAAATTGCTTATAGCTTTCACAAATTAAAAGCTATTTTTTTTATTTAATAAGAAGAAGTAATTACACATTGAAAACAATGAAAATACTATAATTCGAATATAAGACTTAAAAATATTGCATTTGAGTAATTTTTAAGCTATAACTAGAAAATGTCAATTGTAATGTATGCATTTTTCTCCGCAAAGTGAACAAATATTGTGTATGATATTGCAGCGGTACTTCCGTAACGGCAGCATGGTGACGTCGGTGCGTGCCGTCCGCGCCCGCGCTCCCTGCCACCCGCGCTGCCCCCGCGCCGCCGCATACGCCGTCTCGGGGTCAGTCACACACACCACCACACACACACACACAAGTGCAAGTAGCACTGATATTAATTTATGCTAAAAAAGGGTGCTATTTATTTGATTGAATGTTTTTTATGTGATTCCTTGGCTTACATCGAACCGATTTTTATGGTTTGGAAAGGTCATGATCCGAGGTGATTCCAAATAAATTTTATCGTATTCCGACAAGTGGTTTTTGAATTTTGCTTAAACAATAATGCATACATTTTCATGTACCTTGACGACATCATCGGGGATCATAGTGGTCGTAGTAATTGAAGTCAAAGTGGGATATTAATAAAAGTTATGTGGGCCGTCTCGGACTCGTTGGCGATTTATCTTTCGAAAGGATAATTATTATCAAATTGCGACGCGTCGACTGCGCTTAATTATTTATTATCAACAGCAGATTCAATTTAGTAGGACCACATTGCTTTAACAATTAAAATTAGGAAAATTTAAAATATATAATTTATCTATAATTTATTGGTCTACCGAATATTCTAGTTTTTAGGTCGGAACATGATTCTGTCACTAAGGTTTCAGAAATAGTTAAGGTGATGGATTCCTATCTGGACGAGTTAAATCATAACATTCTACCACCAGTGGTTTTGTCGCTTGTTCCCACCGCACGCCTTTAACAAATTACCTGGCAGAAAGGCAAATAGTCCGTTTCACACAGGAGACCCGGACCAATCATATGTTTTGTATTAAACCAGAGGCCCGCTACCCGTGTCCGAGTCTTAAATTTTTTATTTGCGGCCTGTAATTGTTTTGTCAACAAGTCTTAAACAACTAAATAAATGTATTAGCGAATATAAGCAGCAATTAATGTAAGTAAAGAATAAGCGTGTCTAAGGATTTAAGCTATTGAGAAAATTTCATAATTTGTTTGTTATGTTCATAAATCTATACTTGTAATAATCCTAAAGACCTACGTAACTTACAGCTGTACGTTGGTTAGAAGTCAGTTTGTTAGTATTAAATAATATGACCAATGACATGACTGTACTTTGAGCTTCTAGATTTAAAATTTTACGTGTGGTCTTTGCCCATCAAAAGGTTGCCGACCTCTGTATAAGATGACAAAGAGATTTTCGAGGAATTTGTAAAATCGTTGACATCCTTATGTGGAGGCTGTTGTAAAATGGCCACATTAGTAGGATCAACGAGGACGTAAGAATCAGAATTAGAATAATCTTTATTCACATGAACCATACAAGTGGTATTTGTGCGCGTCGACATTTTTTAAAAAGTGAGTGGTGCGTTGTTGCGGCAGGTACGACCGTGGGTCGGGGCGGGCCTTCCGGTACGTGTGCCGGCGGGTGGTGGTGGCGTGCGGGGC
>NJDD01006504.1:13826-24031 GCA_002245505.1 Calephelis nemesis | reverse complement strand
CGTGCGACATCTCCACCGCACACCCGCTGACGCACTCGCCAAGCTCTCGCCCGTAGCATACCCCGACTATACGCAGGTACTAACCAGTTTACCCCAGCAGAATAGACCATCTGCCTTCCTGCCAGGCAGCTCGTAAAAGACGAGCATAGGCTTATAGGCTTGCCGTCACTATCACCGTGACATTGGATAGGTAGTCAAATTTCGCAGCGACTCGCTCGGATCGATACCACCGCCTTACCTATTCCTGCCTCCATAAGGTCAGAGCTTGCCGTTGAGGTGTTCCGGTTCGGAGGATAAGGTAGCCGGTAAACTTGCTTTTGATAGCTGAAACCTCATATTGACAAAGCGCCATTACCAAATTTGGTGTCTCTAGGCGGCATGAATTTCTTACCATCAGGAAATCCGTCTGCTTGTTTGCCTTCCAATATCATAAAAATACCACTAATCTAACCTTTGCACTATATTACAAACAAGATATTTATGCATGTGCAAAAAATAAAAAAAATACTTCTTTCATTTTTCATTTTATTACTAACTACACAGCGTAAAACAAAGTAATTTTTCACTGTCTGTCCCTATTCCCTATGTATGCTCAGATCTTTTAATCTTCAGAACGGATTTCGATGTAGTTTTTATCTTTAACTTAAAGAATTACATGTGTAGAAATTTGTACAAACATGAGAAACTGGAACGAACTGCTAATATATTTATTTAATAAAATAAATTTTAAATTAATGTTTGTAAAAATACCAATATGATTAATTCACATAGACTTAATTAAGTAAAGCTAAAATTAAGTTGACATGTAGTTTATATCCCATTGTAATAAAAACACTACAACAAGGTTTAACTTTGTGTTATCTTTTTTATTTAAGTCCTTATTAATAAGACGATAGGTAAATACTGATGATGATTACACAAATTAATTCTTACTAAAAAAACTTCATTATTTTGACGAAAATAAAAAAAAAGTGTAATACGGTGACTATACTTTGTACGCGAGATTGTGAAATTAATCATAAATTATAATTAAAAGACGTTAATTAAAAACTTCACACCTTAATATATCTGTTATCCGGACTGATTTCACATGTCTAAAATGTTTGTATCTCTTTCGTTGGAACAAAATAACGTACACCTAAAATAAATTAAGTTAGTGCTCACCTAAGCTAATTTGTTTACTATGTAACATTTGTCTACCAAAATCAACCAAATTAAATCGAAATTTGTGCAGCACTCTAAACAAATGAAAAACATTTAATTTAAAATTTATAAGTATCACGAATATGACATACAAAGGACGTAGCTTTTACATAACTTTACATTGTCAGAATATTATAAATTTAAACTTCACGAACAAGACATATTTGCAATACTTACAAATAACCTGAATTGTAATAATTGAATCTAAAAATAAAATATGTTTCAACTCGTCAGTTGAGTCGACTAAATCCATCGACCAACCACGGAACTCAGGTTCGATTCTCGATAAGGGACAGGCGTTTGTGAGGTGTTTACATTTCTAGATCTAGGTGTTTATTATATTTATTATTCTGGTATCTATTTAAGTATTTTTGAAACGAAGTTCTTTACGGCAGTTTAGTAAAAACCGTAAAAAAACGTAGGTGAAATAAAACCGTTGAATGAGACGTGTGCAGGCGCGACAATTGCTGTACTACCGAACTGAAAAAAATTTGATAGTAAAAACCGTAAAAAAAATTGGGTGGAATAAAATCGTTAAATGAGACGTGCGCAGGCGCCACAGTCGTGTACACAAGCGAGTAGAGTATAATACTCTTTCTCCCTCACCACCCCGCCAATGCATTGTATATACTCATGAATTGTGTCGATTCTACATTAACCGAAGGAAGTTCGTTTGTACCTGGTGTACCTGGTGGTTGTAATTTATGTTTTATATTTGTAACACCCATATCTCAATTCACCGACATATAGTTTTCTACCTTTGGGGTTAGATTCGATTTGTATAACTTGGCCAGTAATTCTTTTATTTATTTATTATTTTAAATTTTATTCAACAGATCTACAAAATGATGTGCGACGGTCCATCCGGCAACCACCCCAACTACACCCCGTACCCTGAACACATAATACTTGAAATCACACACGTGGACGACGACCGGAAACCCTCCCTGAAGCTGCAGGACCATATCGAAGACGACATTCGCTTGAAAAGGATCAAACTCCTCAACTTAGTCACAAACGAAACCACCGAAATCACCGTCTCACTCATCACAGTACTCATCGGCTCCAAACCGGACCTGTTCTTCTTACAAACAAACTTCAACATCAACGACATACAAATCCAATGCACGTGTATGGACAAGAAAGATAACCAAAAAACTTGTTTCCTGAAAAACCACTGGGACTACATCAAATCCGTCGTCGAACAAAGCCTACAGAGTTGCAAGTCGAAATATTTAAATTATTCAGAAATAAATGGCAACACAGATACGAAATGTGAGGAACCGGACTGTAATAAACGGAAAGAAAGCAAACTTGAAAACATTCCGATCATATGTCAGTGTCAGACGAACCCGTACAGTGATGGTCTGGGGTTCGGTGTGGACAGGGAGAAACCGGTGGACGGGAGGTCGAACCCAGTGGCCATAGACAAGAGTACACACGAAGTATTACACGGCCCCAAGGGTATGTACGCCCTGGGCCCCCTCACCGCGGACAATTTCGTCCGGTTCATCCCGGGGGGGGCGGTGGCCATAGTTTCCCACATACACAAGGAAATGAAAATGACTACCGAGTGACTTAAACCTTATTGTGATTATAAATACTTAATTTTTTTACAATAAATTATTTTTTTTATACCACATTCTGTCTTTAATGTTTTAACTCAAATTTAAAATGTCTTATGGTATTACACACCGTGAAAATGGTAATGGTAAAAAATATATTAATGCCCGTATCTCTGAAGAGATAGGAAGAGGTATAATCTTGACACCCACAGCACAGACAAAGGCACTAAGTCCCACAATGTGATAGGTGGTGAACGAATTGCCAACCAGGGATATAATACAAACACATTTCCTTTTTGGTGCCCATCCTGGACCCTCATGAGGTCAAGTTTTACGACCGAACCGTTAGGGCACAGAGAAAGGTAAAAAAGAAAGAATTAATAAAAGAAATGCATACCGAAGAAGAAATGTGTTGAGACTGGAACATTAACCTTAGTAAATTTAGGTTCTATTTAAATCCCTAATCTGGAACACGACAATAACGTAGGATTATTTAATGCGGTAATACCAAACCATGCAAATCGTTATGAAACTACTACCTTGTCTTAATCGAGATGGTAGTAACATATAACCCCCCTTCCCCACCCACATCGTATATTTTCCCACTTGTTGGTTCGGCCTCCTTTGCAAAATAAGCCATCTGCATCCTGACAGGCAACTCGTAAAAGGCGAGCATGGACTTACCGTCACTAGCACCGTGACATCTTACTAGGAGGTAGAGATTCGCAGCGACTCGCCAGGGTTGGTACCACCGCCTTACCTATTCCTGCCGCCATAACATCAATGATTTCCGTTGACGTGCTCCAGTTCCGAGGGTAAGGTAGCCAATAAACTTACTTTTGCTCGACGTCTAACATCCTGGCCTCAGCTTGGCAACGCACCATTACCAACTGTGGTGTTTCTAGGCGCCGTGAGATTCTTACCATCAGGAAATCCGTCTGCTTGTTTGCCTTCAAATGTCATAAAAAAGTAAACCATCGTTCATATCTTACGTACTGCTTGGTGGGTTAGCTGAAGAGAACATCTAAATTTTAAACCTCGCTCTAATATTCTTATTTTGTTTTTTTTTTATTCAAATTATTTTATGAATTAAATTCACCTTTTCATTAATGAACATAGTATTTCAAAGATTAAGGTAGTCTGTGGATTAAGGCAATGGTCAAATATTTTAATTGAAAATCGATCACTTATCGAACGTTATTATAGTCCGTATGATAATGTAATGAAAATCAATGTGAACATGTGAACATAGTAACGTTATCAAGACGGTTGGGCGTTATCCGCGTCGGGATGTAACTCGATCGCCCACTGGCGGTAGTCTAAAAATGTAGGTTACAGAATTTTTCCATTGCTGATTTAAAATTAGGAAAAAATGATAAGGGTAAATTTTTACGATGCGCGCGCACACCGTCACGAAAAACCGACATGATGAAGTTAGCTATAGATAACATTTTAGTTTTTCAAAAAAAGGTACCTTAAATATTAAATAAACTTTATTTAACTAAATAATGCATTATAATAAAACTTTTAATGTTTTAAATACCTTTTTTCTATGGTTAGTGTCATTTTGTCTACAAATGTAAAATAAGGCAAAAGATAACATTTTTAAAAAGATTTTTATTTTATTACGCCGAAGAAGTATAACTCCTAACGCGTGTACATAAGTACACACACAATTTTTTATTGTTTGTGTACTATTAGGTAGGTATACTTAGTAATGCTATTTAAATTATGCACTTCGGCTATATTTGTCAAGCTTCGGAAATCCAAATGCATTTTAAAGATATCTATATAGAGTTGTATTACATAATTAATCATTTCGCCTAAATATAGATTAGGTCAGCCAATTTAAAAATAAAAGTATGAAGTGTAAAGCCGAAGTGCATAATTTAAATATGAGTACTATACTAGTTTATACCTACTTATCTAACCTTAACTTTCTAGGACTTCAAACAAAACCCTTAAATTTTACACATTCGTAGAAACACAAATCCTTTAACATACATACATTTCCATACTATCTTCACGCCAAGTCCCTTATGGGGTAGGCAGCGAGTATCGAGTGCCAAACCTTACGATCCTGACAAACCTATCTGGCTACCTTCACATTAATTACCCTGTTCATACAAACACGCCGGTTTCAGAGACTTTTGCCACCACCCTCGAATAATATCCGAGCAATCTGGTCGTGGAATGTTAACCAAGGTCTCATTGTCAATCTTTCATCTGTCATTCTTTCTACAAGGTCGAACCAGCGGAGCATACCCTTTCTCATTTTAACACCAACACTTTCAATTTCAATTCCGCTTTTTTACATCTCTCACTGTTACGAATGCGGCCATCGAGCTTTACGCCGCGTCGCAGATTTGCCGTAGCACTCTCGTTTCGACTGCATTTATCCTACTCTTATGCTTTTTCTGACATACCCAACGCTCGCTTCCATACAATAATGTTGGAATAAGCATAGAGTCTAGCATTTTGACTCAAAACCTCGTTTTGAAATAGCTTACCTAACAATGGAGTGTTGGAGTCACACACTCTTTTTTCCACATCCGCTGTGTACCTTAAATCTCTACTAAAAGCACAACCAATTCCATTCACTTGCTCCAACACTACATCACCAACCAAAACTCTTACATCCGTTCTGGCTAAGTCTCTTTCAAGCACCATTACTTTGGTTTTCAACGCGTTTAAATTTAATCCCCTTTCTTTACAATCGCCTTTCATATCTGTGACCAGTGTTTGCAGTTCAGTTAGGGTAGAGCCCAAAAGTACAGCATCATCTGCTTTATGCAGGCAGTTCATCACTTGGTCACCCATACGCATTCCCACATTCGATTATCTTAACTTTTAACTTGGGTAATTTGTTGAGATAGAAGGCTGGAGTGCGAAAGAGGCAATTTCTTATTTTGATATCTAAATAGGTTCCAGCGGGAAACATAAAACTAGGTGGGCGTAGCAGCGGGCAACATCTACCTAGTAGGTAAGTAGTAAAGTAAAAAAAACAATAACAGACTGTTATTCCGTTTATAAAAATCACACATAATGTTATGAAATGTTTACATTCCTTAATTCAAATTAGATTTTTTTAAATTATACAAAAACTTAATAAAAAATATTGCACATAACCTAATAGCATAAAATGCCAGTATGGTGAACTACGTTCTTGTCTCAATATCTTCTTAAACTAACAAAATAAGTTGTTAATAAACATAACCATTAGCAGCAAATAATAAAATATGGCACATCATTTTATAACATAGTAGTAATATTATTTGAGATACCTATGTATGACAACACCCATACTACGCGATGCATTTTTTAAATTTTTTTATCCATATACACATGGGAATATTTCGCAAACAAACGGCAAAAAAAAATAAAAAATTCTATATCATTATATCTGCGATTGCCGCGATAAATAAAGTTTATTACGTTTACTAAGTTTTTTAAGTTTACTACGTTAGGTACTTACATTCTTGCATAAAAGTGAATAATTAAGCAGTAAAACTGAAAATGCGACTCCAACTATTATAAGTATGGGTAGGTAAGTAGGTACCAGGTCCACATTTGGTCATACTTTTTTTGAAAGACGGCAAGTGATTCCAAAATGGCCTTACCTACATAAACTTTATCAACATGCTACAGGTAGCCTTTGAGTTGTACTTAAAATAATGTATACTTACAATATGTATGGAGTATATCATTTTATTCAAATTGATGTCAGTGTTATTAAGTATAACTCAAAAATCACTCGTCGGATCATGAAAAAAGTAATAATAACCATCTCGGAATAATAACTAATTTAAAAAAGAGTTATCACAATCAGTTGGCTGTTGACCAAAGGGATAGGTAATCGCTTAAACAACTTACAAAAAACAATCTAATTGAGGAACTACTCCTTTTAAGTCAGGAGGTGGTTAAAATTACGGCCGTTCCACTTGCCCCTACCAATGTATCCCCCCTGGTTTGTAAGAGTGGATTTTTTTTCCACTTATGCTACCATTGGACCTTCGGTAGGGCAGAATGTAATAAATATGCCACTTGGTACTACCGATAAATTTTAAACATCTATCGGTACTGTGTATAAGAAAAGTGTCTAAGAAATTCACGCCGCCTAGAGACACCAAAGGTGTGTTGCCAACCTGAGGCCGGGATGTTTGGCTTCGAGCAAAAGTAAGTTTACCGGCTACCTTACCCTCCGAACCGGAACAAGTCAACGGTAAGCATTGGACGTTATGGTGGCAGGAATAGGTAAGGCCAATCCGGACGAGTCGCTACAAAACTCTACCACCGAGCACCTAGTAGTAGTAGTAGAAGTGTGGGGTAGATTCATAGATTTGTTTTCTTTTTTTTCGAAACTGAATTACCTAACGAAGTCCCGAACGTATGTGGCGGTCTTTGAACAAATTTATTGCTAATAAAATACACATTTTAATAAGGGCCATAATTTTCAGTTTAACTCATTTCAATAGAATTACATAACTATTTACGTAATCCATAATAAACGATTTTTTTTTAAATTTTCACATCATGATGCGATGTACGGAAATGTACTTGATAGTAAAAACCATGCAGTAGGGATAAGTGGAAATGTGTTTCCACTTATCTCTACCAGTAGCGATAAGTGGAAAAAAATTCCGCTCTTACACACCAGGGGGAATACGTTGGTAGGGACAAGTGGAACAGCTGTAAAAAATAGACCTTTAGCGCCTGAGGCAACCTAGTATTTGAAGACCCCTTCCTCCCCTAAATGGGTTATGACTTATGAAGCATGGGTATCCCTAACTCTCAAAACCAACTGTGAATGAGTGTGTCATCACAATCCCAGATATATAATAATTTATTTTTATTAATTGAAGCGAGTACTTAGGATGCGGATTCAGCTTTTTAATCTTGCTCCTTCTGCCTAATCCATAAGAGATTTGACAAAAAACACTTGGTGAAATCTTACAATTAATGACTAATTTGTAAAGGACATGCTGCCAGCAAATTATTTTTTCCTAAATAATTTGGTCTATCAGAAGATGAAATATCAGCATTAATACATAGATTTTATATCCTTATGCTCACATTATGTCGAATATATTTACAGAAGTAACATACAATATAGACTATATATTTCATATATATATTTTATACATATTTTAAAGCACCATTTCTGGATTATGTAAAACGAAAATGTAAAATTTATAGAAAAAAAAATCATTTTAAATACATAATATATCATAAATCAGTAGAGCTCATCAATTTGTATGAAGTTTTTGCAAAGATATTATAAATTAAAAGAACAAGAGGCATTTTGTGAATTGTGTATAAGCAAATTTTCCTGCAGATTTATTTCACTACTGTGTTAATATTTAGAAAGATATAAAACCTTAAACCTTAGATATAAAATAAACTAACTCAATAAAATGGTAATTATCAAAAAATATATCAACGGTGAAGTGCGAATATCTTCTATCCAACAATAACTAAATTTTACAGGAGGCGAAATAAAAGTTAACCGTTGTAATTGGTATAAAATTATGTGAATATTTTAATGAAATCAAAATCACTTGGGAGTTTTGCCAGTACATGCAAAATTGGACTTTAAATCCAAAGGTGTGCAAAAGTTGTTTTCACTTAAAATGTTAGATAGAAGATATTTGCACTTCACTGTCGATATGGAGTAAGTACAAGTAAAGTAAAACCGCACAAGATCAATCACTTGTACGTGTATGTGCCAAAAAATACCACTTAAGTGTGCTATAAGTACCCTGTCCTTCTCTGTCTTTAATAATGCAGTGCACCTGCTAATAACTGACGTAATTAGATCTAGACATTGTAGCAATGAGGCCACATAAAAAAAAATAATGCAAAATAAACTTTGTTCACAAATTACAAAGAAATTGAATAAGAAAAAAAAATATAAATACAAAAATAATCTCCTCCTCTTTTTAGTTGGTTGAAATACCTGATTGTTGAAAGAATTGAAATTACTTGTGAAATAAATCATGTAAGCCTAACATAGACAATAACCACAATGGACCTGTCCTAAGTCTTGAATGATAAATATCAATTCAATACTATCATTTTATATATATATAACAATTAAAAGCCCATAATTCTATGGGCTATTACTTTGTAACAAAACAATGGGATTGCAAAATAGACACCATTCAAAATGGATGCCATACAAAACTGTTGCAAAACTAAGCCTACTAATTTATCATAATCATTGCATTAAAATTCTTGCATGAATAATTAAGATATTTCATACACGTGCGTAAGTTAATCTGTAAATAAATGGTAGGTTTATAGAATGAAATATAATAAATTAGTGGACGTAGCCCCCAGTTGCACTCAATCTTAGATATGCATCCAAATATAATATATAAAGACTATAACATTATAATGTAAAAAAACACATGTACAAATAAATTTATAGGTCATATAATTACACAATTTGGGACATCGGCTCTATTGCAATACACAAGTAGAATACTAATGTCACAACTGATAATTAATTAATTAAGCTTTCAATAATTATTATTTTTACATATCTAGTATGTCAGAAATTACAATATTCTTAGAAGTCACCTTCAATTTAGAATCATTTTAATCAGCATAAAAGAAATTCACTTAAATATTGTGATACCATCCATAAAAGCCAACATTCTTTCTCTTTTTTTTTTACTTGGTGTTAAGTACATCATGTACACATTTAATGTTTTATGTGTATTTTTCCTTCAATAAAACCAGTGGATAACAGTTTGAGAAACACTGATATATACATTAAATTTTACATAAGCATTTGTCCACTAACTTTGTGTGGAAAACATCTATTTTACAATACAAAAATTACTTCCAGTACCTATCTTAGGCTTGAAGGTCTATTAGAACAACACAAACATAGTAAATAGCGCAATAGCAGTAACATTAAACCAAGTATGACTCATATATTTACAAAACTGATAAGCCTGTTGACTTGGTGGGTATTTATCCAGCTCTCCTATTTTTATACTTGACTATTATGATAATATGTTCAAGTTTGGCGTCTATGGTGGCATATACTTCACCAACAGGAACCAAGGAACCATTAGCAGCTTATGTAGACAACATTAGTATGAATAATTAAATTCAAATACCTGTGTCACAACTCTTAATGAAAAAAACAGGTTTGAAATCTCTGGATATACTCAACGCAAGTCTACATTCACACCTCCTTTTATCACAAACCGCCTTTGCTGTGTAATAATATTTATATGAAAAAATTATGCTTTTGTTTTCGTTCGGCAATAACATAATACTTAAGGTCAATGACTGTTTTTTACTTTGCATTGGGATCAGACTATAGATCAAAACAATAGTTTGTTGGATTATAGCAAGAACTTAAAAAAAACATAATGCAACCACATATTAGTATTGACATATTACAATAAAGTTTTTTTTTTT
>NJDD01006503.1:0-18008 GCA_002245505.1 Calephelis nemesis | reverse complement strand
ACCATCGGCGCCAGGGATTAAGGAGACGATGCGCCCGCGACGCCAAAACAAGGGAGGCAGATTCGGGTCCTTAACGAGTACGAGATCGCCCACTTTGGGGGGTGCCGTGAGGTCCGACCATTTGACGCGCTGCTGCTAGTGGTGAAGGTACTCCAGAGACCAACGGGACCAAAAGTTCTGGGACATTTGCTGTAACAGCTGAAAGCGAGAGAGTCGATGCGATGGCACTCCGGTGAATGGTCTTTCGGGCAGAGCAGTAAGAGGTCGCCCTATTAAGAAGTGACCGGGACTCAGATAGTCCAGGTCATTAGGATCGGAAGACAAGGGGCACAACGGACGAGAGTTGAGGGCGGCCTCGACCTGAGCAAAAACCGTAGCCAACTCTTCAAACGTTAGTCGAGTCTCTCCTATCACGCGACGAAGATGGGTCTTAGCGGACTTAACGCAAGCTTCAAAGATCCCACCCCAATGGGGACAACCGGGGGGATCAAACTGCCAAGAGATCCCCATGCGAGAAGCCGCTTTCCCTAAATCTAATTTGTTTTGGGAGAGAAATTCGAATACCTCCCGGAGATAGTTATTCGCGCCCCGGAAATTTGTACCACAATCGGAGCGGATCAAAGAAGGTAGACCTCGGCGGGACACAAACCGGCTGAGGGCGGCGACGAATGCCTCTGTGGTCAAGTCGGAGACCACTTCGAGATGGACGGCCTTCATGGCCAAACAAACGAAGACGCAAAGATACGCCTTGTAACAATTCGCATTGCGGAGGCGTGAGGATCGCACCATGAACGGGCTCGCGAAATCCGTTCCAATCCCAGCCCAAACATGAGCCTCCGACACGCGATCAGCCGGCAAGTCACCCATACGGGGTTGCATCAGGCGATAACACGGCATGCAACGGAAGAGCACCGACCGGACGAGACGGCGAGCCGAGATAATACAATAATCCCGCTGAAGCGCGGCCAGAGTGGCGAGACAACCGGCGTGAGAATTGCGAAGGTGATAATGCGTAACCAGAAGTTTCACGAACGCCCCCTCTCCCGGAAGAAGCAAGGGATGACGGGCCCCAAAAGGAAGACTGGCATTCCGAAGCCGGCCCCCCACTCGCAACAATCCATCGTCATCAATGAACGGACAAAGTCTAGCAAGCGCGCACCGGAGTCTGGCCGACGGATCTCGGAGGAGGTCGAGCTCGCGTGAGAATCGAGCAGCCTGGACAGAACGGACGAGGCACAGCTCAGCTTGTCGTCGCTCGTCGGGCGACATCACTGGAGAGAGGTTCCGGGCGCTAGGCTGGCGGCAGTTTCGATGAACCAACGAATCCAAGCGGTAACCGCTATCAGGCGGCTCCAAGAGCTATACCGTTCCGGAAGGGACTCGAGGTCGACCCTCGGTACAATGCGAAGAGGCAGGACGCGAAGGCCTGGCAGTGGTTCGGCGCGCGAGAGGCGAGTAGCCGGCCATTCAGAAGGTGGACGTCGTAACCAGGGTGGGCCCCACCACAAGGGGTGATCAAGGAGAGCCGGAGCAAAACAGCCACGGGAAGAACAATCTGCGGGGTTGATCTCACCAGGGACATGACGCCAAATTAATTGAGCCTGGGAGCTATGTATTTGAGATACGCGATTGGCTACAAATTCTTCGAGGGAGTGGACCGAAGCCTTCAGCCAGCAGAGTACAATCTGGCTGTCGGTCCAGGCGTAAACCTCGGGCAATTCGAATGTGCATCGGAGCAGCTCGACTACATGATTCAACAATCGAACCAGGAGGGCCGCGCCGGCAAGCTCCAATTTCGGAATTGTCAACCGAGAACGTAAGGGGGCTACCTTGCTCTTAGCCATGACGAGAGGGGTGGTCACGCAACCAGCAGAGTCAACAAGGCGCAAATTAATCGCCGCCGCGTAACCCAGTTCGGATGCATCGGAGAACCCGTGCAGGGTGGCACGACAATTACCACGTGGGAGAAAACAGCGAGGAATCTTTACCTGATTCAGGGACGGGAATGTACCAAAGAACCGCCCCCACTCGCTGAGGAGAGATCCCGTCAGGGGCTCGTCCCACTTAACATGCGATATCCAAAGCCGTTGTAGAAAACACTTGGCCCAGAAGAGAACTGGGCTAAGCCACCCGTTGGGATCGAACGCTCGGGCTACGTGAGAGAGTACCTGTCTCTTAGTCCACACCAAAGGAGCCACCCAGTCGAGTCGATAGGTAAACATATCAAACGCCGGCTGGTATTGCACGCCTAATACTCCTATCGAGTGAGGATTAGCCACGTACTCAAACACGTGAGGGTTCTGTTGATGCTCTGCTGGGAGACCCTGCAGCACAGTCGACGACTTCGATGTCCACTTCCGAAGCTCATATCCAGCGGACACGAGAATGCCAATCAGCTCGTCCCTCAGAACGAGGGCTTCCTCAACGGACGACGCACCCGTACAGATATCATCTACGTACAGATCCTCTTCGAGGATAGCAGCGGCTCGAGGGTATCTCAGACGTTCTCGCTTCGCCAATTCCAACAAGGAACGAATGGCGATGAATGGACTCGAGGTGAGGCCATAAGTGTTCGTGGTGAGCTCGTAAGTGAGCATGGGCTCACGAGGGGACTCTCGCCACAGAATCAGCTGATACCGACGGTCCTCGGCAGCGATTACGGTCTGTCGGAACATCATACGGATGTCCGCAACGAAGACGACCTGATGCCGGAGGAATCGGGTCAAGATGTCCCCAATGTCATGGTGGAGCTTGGGCCCCGCGTGCAAGCACTGATTCAGGGAGACGCCATTCGACGAGGGCACAGAGCCATCGAATACCACTCGTATCTTCCCTTGAGGCTGGCGCAACACCGCGTGGTACGGGAGGAAATAGTGCTCTACGGAACGTACATCGAGTCGAGAGATACAGGGACATATGCGTATATGTCCCTGGGCAAAGTATTCCCGCATAAAATCAACATATTTTTCGCGGAAGGCCCTGTCACGCTTCATGCGCCGCTCCATAGCCAGCAGTCGCTTCTCAGCCGCGCTACGAGAAAGACCCAGCTCGGGTCGCCCAGCTCGGAAGGGCAAGCGAGTAACAAAGCGGCCGTTCGAGAGCCGGCCGGTGTTGTTCACATAGAACTGCTCATCAATCAATCAATTCGAAGCATTGGTAATGACACTAACTTTGACAATTTCGTACTTCTACTAAAGAGGATAAACATAGATTTTGATATCTTAATTCTTACGGAATGCTGGCTTAGGAAATGTCCTCAGATATCGATACTATCTGGTTACCTTTCTTTTAGCTCTAGCTACACCAACCAAAATGAGGGTGTAGTAGTTTATGTAAAAGAAAATATCAAAGTTACAATTGAGCAACCTGCTGTTGCAGACTGTAATTGCTTGCTGATCAAATTTGCAGATAAAGTTGCCGTTTTGGCTATATATAGATCTCCGTCTTTTCGTAAAGTTGATGATTTTATTAACAGTTTGGATACTCTACTAGTATCTTTACGGTCATCAAACATAATCTCTATCATTGGAGACTTAAATATCAATTTATTACAAGATAATGATACTGCCTGTGACATGTACATGAACCTAATAACTTCTCACGCTATGCTTCCAACACATCTTTTTCCAACCCGAAACCATAACTGTATTGATCATATAATGCTCAAATCCAGTAACTAATTTTGAACATATCTTAAATTGTGATGATGCTGAGACTGCATCTCCTAATTTGGTTCATACTTTATCTTTAGCTGTGCAAACCCACACTAAGTCCATTGTTGTTCCTAGTAGTAAGAGAATTATTAAACCTTGGATAACTCCGGGTTTGCTGAGGTGCATACGGAATAGAGACGAACTCTACAGGCAAACTAAAAAAGAACCTAACAATGAAACACTTAACGTTACATATAAACGATATAAAAACTTTTGCAATAATTTGCTCAAAAAAGTCAAAAAGGAGTATGAAAATTCAGAGTTCCTAAAACGTAAAAAAACCCCAAGAAGACTTGGGAATTGATTAAAAAGCTCTCAAACCTAAAACCAAAAACTGCTCCTCGTGAGCTATTATCTCTGTCCCATACTCCTGTTGCTTCGCTCAACAAGGTTAACAACTTCTTTGTCAATGTAGGTAAAAATTTAGAATATTGCATCCTATCTACAACCGATTCCTATTCTGTTACTCCAAAGTCTGCTACTAATCATTTGCATTATATGGCCCTTCTAAACAAAGATTGTGAAGAAATAGAACTGGTTATCACTAGCCTTAAGGAGAATTGTGCTACTGGTTGGGATGGCATTACAACGTCTTTGTTTAAAGCCGCTCGACATATCTTGATCTCAGTTCTAAATCACATTTTTAACCTCTGTCTTAATTCTGGCACATTTCCAAAAGTGTTTAAGAGGGCCCAGGTGCACCCAATTTACAAAAGCGGTGACAGAAACAATATCAACAATTACAGGCCTATTTCTGTGTTAACAACAATCTCAAAGATTTTTGAGAGGGTTCTAAACAAACGTCTCCTTTCCTTCATTGACGCTAAAAATATACTGGCTACTAATCAATACGGTTTTAGAAGTGGTAAATCTACTGAAGATGCTATCTTGGATCTAACTACTTCGGTAGTTTGCAATTTAAATAAAAAATGCAAATGTTTATGTGTTTCTCTTGACCTATCCAAGGCATTTGATACTGTTTCTGTTCCGATATTGCTCTCTAAATTACATCAGGTCGGAGTCCGTGGAGTTGCTTATGATATTTTCCGTAGTTACTTGAGTGATCGAACTCAGTGTGCTACTTTTGATGGAGTAATGAGTCAAGAAGAGCCTATTACGTACGGCGTCTCACAAGGTAGTGTCCTTGGGCCTACCTTATTTTTACTTTACATTAACGATTTATGTAAACTCTCCCTCCCACACTGTAATATGTTTGTGTATGCTGATGATACAGCGCTAGTATTTCATGGTTCTAGCTGGTCAGAAGCCCGTTGGTACGCCGAATCTGCTTTATTTTTAGTCAGTAAATGGCTACACTGTAATCGACTTACTTTAAATCTCTGCAAAACTCAATTAATTACCTTTTCACCTACGCAAATAACTCAACCTGATGCGGACTTCTAATTGTTAATGCATCAATGTCATCTTATAACTGATAGTACCTGTAATTGTAAGTCTATATCTCGAGTTGAGTCAATGAAGTATCTGGGAGTAATAATTGACAACACATTGTCCTGGAACGATCACATAAATGCCACTATATGTCGAATTAGGAGGTTAACCTACGTTTTTAGGAAACTTAGGGTTGGTGCGGACCTGACTACACTCAAAACTGTCTATTACGCATTAGCACATTCTATAATATGCTATTGTATTTCCGTCTGGGGTTCTGCATGCAAAACGCGTTTAATCCGCCTGGAAAGGGCACAAAGAGCTTTATTGAAGGTGATGATCAGTAAACCATTGCGATATCCAACAACAAAATTATACGAGGAGTGTGATGTAATGTCTGTGAGGAAGTCATATATTTGTAAAATAGTGATTCGAAAGCACCAACTTCTTTCTCATGAACTAAATTTATTTAAAGCCAAGCGAAATAATCAAAAGGTCTGTAATATTGAAAGAACTCGTCTGTCAGTATTAAGGCGTCAGTATTACTTCATAAGTTCTATACTGTATAACAAAATAAATTTTATTACTTCGATATATTCGCTTAATACAAGAGATTGTAAATTAAAAATTATGCTTTGGATAAAGGACCTAGGTTATGATGATGTTGAAAAACTTATGATTTGACTCAAATGGCATTAATATATACACACACACTCACTCACTCACACACACACACACACACACACACACACACTTTTACATTTTAAATAAACACAATTTTTTGTATACCTTGGAGGTGGGCGTTAATGACTACAACACAGTCCCTTGGTGGTTATTATCGTACTGCGTTAATCTGTAATATTGTAATGTTTCTAAATAAACTTTTATTATTTTTATAGACACCCGTGGAGCGGAGGGGGGCTCCTCTACCTCCCAGAATCGCTGGAGGACCTCGCTTAGAGAGGGGCCCATCGAAAGGTACCGATGAGTGTCAGGTGCCGGAGAAACCAATGGCCCCAGAATAGCGAAGCCAAAAACGGTGTTGATGGCTACCAGATCACCGGGCTGGAGGACCCGTCATCGTTGAGAGATAAGCAGGCTTCCTAGAACGTCGGAACCCAGCAATACATCTACGGGGGCCGGCAGGTGAAATTTAGGATCTGCCAGATGCAAGCCAGAAGCTAGGCCGACCATGAAAGGTCCCAACCGTTCGAAAGGGAGAGGGCTGGTAACCTGGGGCAAGACAATGGCGGTGGTTGTCATCGTGGGCCCTTTTTAGGACACGGGAGAAAACGACAATGACACCGTCCCCAACGGCTTGACGTGAACCTTCCCCACCCCCAGTATTCCATGTGTAGGGCGCCGAATACGTAGACCCAAAGCGTCAGCTAAACCAGCCGAGATGGCGCTACCCATCGCACCCGAATCCAGGAGAGCTCGACCTTTGAACTCGCCCCTTGGTCCGCTTACACACACCTGTGCCGTCGGCAATAATACAGGTGGCGAACTACTACGCGAAGGGGCGGAGGTTAATTGCTAGCACGAGGGCTCCCGGTCGGAGTGACGACGGGGCAGCTCCTCCTCTCGCAAGATCGGGTCCCACGGCGACTCATATCGCCGAGCTCGGTCAATACGCGTATTCTCGGGGACTTGGTAACCCCGATTTACTAATCCAGAGGGACGTCGTACCAGCCGAGGGCGCTCCGCTATCGGCGGCGATAATGGACGATGGCCGGCAGGCACGGAGGCCGTCACAGCACAGCTGGCTCGTGGAGGAGTAACCGAGCGGGAGGTACGCGGGCGCGAAGCCCTCCGGGGCTTCGGACTATTCGACCCGCTCCGGGATCCACTAGACCCGGACTCATAACCACCACCCTTGACTGGAGAAGGCGCCTCGGTTACCCGTCGCCCGCACAGCAAAGCGTGATGACGTCCACCACAGACAGGGCACGAGCACGGCACCAAACATTCACTAAAGCGGTGCGACCCCAAGCAACAAAAGCACCATCCTCGTTGACGGGCGATGGCAAGGCGGCCAGGAGCTCGAACAGCCTGAAAACGCGCACACCTCTCGGTGGTGTGGTCGTGGGCCCGGCAGTAGCGGCAAGACTCATCGTTGACCGCAGTCGCGTAGCGGGCAGAGCCCGGCTCCCCTCGTGCCGCGCGAGGCCGCTGCGAGCGTAACCCCGGCTCCCGCATCGACCGGCTCGCCCCAGGGGGAACCGCGATGTCCTCGCGTCGACACTTATCCTCCAGGAAACGTCGTAAATCGGAGAAGTGCGGCAAGTGCGAAGCGGAATCACCCCCATGTGCGCGCTCAAAACGCACACGCACCTCATATGGGATCCGGGCCAGCACTATGTGTAGGACGAGGAAAGACCACGCGTCCACTGGCAGACCAAGCCGCTCCAGCGCGTTCAGCGCTACGACCAAGGGGTTTAACAGCTTGGGCCGGAGAGTCGACATCACTTTCACTCGGGGCAGCCAAAGGATACACGCCACGTGAGCGTCCGCCAGCTGCCGAGTATTTTGGTACCGTTGTTTCAATAGAATTTGTGCGGCGGCATACCCGTCTGCAGTCAGGGGGAGATGTCCGATGAGCGCTCGCGGCTCCCCTTCTAATGCCCCCAACAGGTAACCCATCCGCGCCGCTGGTGTCAGGTCGGCTCAGGAGTGGACCAGGCTGTCGAAGATCTCCTGGAAGCTTGTCCACTCAGTGTACTCTCCGGTGAAGCGCGGCAACTCCAGCGCCGGCAGTCGGACGGGGCCAGGTCCATAACAGGCCTCGGTCTTAGCCGAGTTCGCACCAGCTGTCAGCGTCGACGCGTGTTGGGTAACCCGGGCCGCGACCTCATGAAATTGGTCGAGATGTGCATTGACGGCTTGGACCACGTCGGAGTTCATATCATCCACTGCCTCCATCATAGCCGTATAGGCCGCTTCCTCCGCGGCCCGGGCCAGAAAGGCCTCAGTGCGGTCGGGACACTCGATCAACCCGCTAACCGAAAGGAGCCAATGAAGTTGGGTCCTAATTAAGGCACGAGCCCTACTGACAGCACTCATAATTCCAAAGAAAAAAAAAACAAAAGGAGAAAAGAAGAAAAAAAAAACAAAATACCCTACCTAGGAAAAAAGAAAAAAAAAACTAACAAACCAAACTAAATCAAAAACAGCCACTCCAGTTCACTCAATAGCAAAGGGCGCGACACCTATATTATTTGTACAGTTTTTATACAAGTTATTAAATACAATACAATTAAATTTATCAATACTGTTAATCAAATCAATTAATAAATCGCTGACGATGACCGCTCACAAGGTCCAGCACAACCCTAACCTAAATTTTTGCTACTACCCTAGCCTTACAGCTACTCCTTAAGTGACTAGGTACCTATAACCAACCTAATTACTAATTACATATACAGTTATATAAATCAACCCAATTACTAGTTAAACAGTAAATTATAATAAATAAATATAAACGCAGTGGAAGCAGCTAACTCGTATAATGCAATTGAAGTTAACAATTTTTGCTAATACGTAGACTCATTCTCTCAACCACGCTCTGTCTACCATTGTTCAGTACTCACCGAGGTGGCCGTGAGGTCTTCGCCTTCTGGGCCCAGATTGGTGACGGAACCTCGATATGGAGGGGTAGCACGGCTCACGCTTCTCCAGGCACACACAATTACACTCCGAGTTTATAAGTTTTATCTAATATCTAATGCTGGTCTAGACCAGGTCAGCCGATTCACTTCGGACCTATACAGTACCCTATGTCGTATAGGTACGCGCGAGGCTTCGAAACCTATCCACTCGCGAAATGAACGGATCCGTAGTCCAAGTCACGAGTCGACCTCGCCGATCAATGCATGCGACTGGCGCATTCGCAACGCCCAGCGACCGAGAACAATAGATTCTTATCTCTGACCGACCCGGGGATCGGCCCGTGCGCGTACAGATTGACTATTTATTATCCAGCGGTACATAGGAGCTTTATAACGGTCAAAAAGTTCTCATAGGTACGATCATGGGAAGAGCACAAATTTTAACTTCCCTTGATGAGGAATGTGTTTTCAATCTGTCGTTGATTTTATCTACTTCAAAAAGTCTCACCTTCTTGACCTGCGGATGTTTATCATCGGGCAAGTTCTGGGCTTGCTCCAGCACCTTCCTGATGAGGGGTTCCCTGGCCTTGAGCTCGTCCCGGAGCTTGGCGTGTTTCTTGACGGCAGCCTGTGCGGCAAGCAAGTCGACGGCCAGCACGTCCGCGGCCGCGGCGGGCTCGCGCTCGCGCACCCACGCCAGCTCGCCCGCCACCTCTACGCTCAACTTGTGCAGTCTGCAACCAAAGCATTGCTGAACCAACGACTCACTACTAGTCACTCACGACTAGCCGAAAAATAAATTGTCTATACCAGGGCTGCCTAAACTGTTCGTTGAGACACCACTGTCCCAAGGGCGTAGCATATATTTTTAATATATTCCAAATATAAGTATATAATTCCAATATATAATATTGCAAGGACGGATTTCCTGATGGTAAGATTTCACGTCGCCTAGAAACAACAAAGGTGGTAATGATGCGTTGTCAACCTGAGGTCGGAATGTAAGGCCTCGAGCAAACGTCAATTCACCGACTACCTTACCCTCTAACCGTAACACGCCAACAGCAAGCATTGAGGTTATGGCGGCAGGAAAAGGTAAGGCGGTGATACCAATCCGGGCGAGTCGCTTCGAAACTTTACCACTTAGTCAGATGTCACGGTGTTTGTGACGGTAAGCCTATCCTCGTCTTTTACAAGCTGCCTGACAGGAAGGCAGATGGTCTATTCTACACGGGTAAAAATACTTATTGTTAGACTTATTGTCACACTACTGACGATAAATCACTACATAGTTTGTAACAAAGCCGCTTTTAGCTGTCTGTTCCTATGTATACATAGAGCTTTAAAACTACGAAACGGATTTTAATACGCTTTTTTTTCCTCTTTGGGGATATGGACGTGAAGATGCTTTCTAAAGACATGAATACTTTGAATCTGTGACTCACTGTAAGCTTGTATCGAGAGCCTTCCTCCTAGCTTCGGCGCGGGGCCGGAGCGCCTTGGCGGCGGTCAGCAGTGCCGCGGAGTCTCGCTCGATGGCCGCCGCGTCAAAGTGGCCGTCCGACACCAGGTCCGCTCCCACTGCCGCCAGGGACTCGGCCCTCTGGGTACACTGGGACAGCTCCTGCTCTAGAGCCTGGTCACCAGAATAAAATAAACATTCTTAATATACGCAAGAGATATTCTTGTTGTAGAGATGTGTTGACCTCATCGCGTAAAAAAAATATATGTAGTTAATGCCAATTTAAGGATAACCCGTAAATGAAATTTCACAACCTTATGTAATTAAAAGTAATTGTCATGCTCCGTGCAAATATGAAAAAAAAATCAAAATTTACAAAAATAATGTATATGAACACTTCTGTCTATACATAGATAAGAAGTAAAATTTCTTTGTGACTTCATTTTCCGTAGAGCATAACAAAAAAAGTTCATTAAAAAAACTTTATATAAGCAGTATCGCACATTGCATGTGCAAACAGGTGTCGAGATCTTCAAATTACCTGACTGCGAAGCCGCAAGCCGAGTTATAAGCTAGCTTAAAAATAAGCCGGCCGGCGAAACAATAATCACGAAGAACACAGTATGAAATTCGGCGATAGCATACAGTGTTTTCTTTTTGTGGAGCGCAACAGAAAAATATGACGCGTAACAGAAAAAAATGACTCTCATACGTAGATAAAGAAGTTCCACTTCAATAAAGCAAGATAGGTAATCGCTAAAGGCTCTGCACTAAAATATAAGAACCTATAGACCCTAAAAAATGCTACGAAAAGATTTTGTACAGTCTATGTTTCTATGCTTATATTAGTCTATGTTTCACTGTCTATCACAAGTACAAGGATATGACCTGGTGTTGATTGAGCAGTCTCTTGCAGCTCCTCAAGTCAGTACCGATCTCCTCGCTGTTCAGCGCCCGCTCCAGTTCCACCAGGCGAGTCTTAGCGTCCTCCACAGACCTACAATGAATGAATTATTAACCAACCACGAAGCTTCGACTTAAGGATATGACGTCCCCATCGCTTTGTAAATAATTAAATTAATGCCATTCATAACAAGTGGTTGGGTATAACTTGTACGATACCGCTGCTAAATATTTTCGTGACAGTAAAATCAGTGCTCGATATTCTTTTTTTCTTTGGTAAATGACGGAAATGATATTTTTACAATAAGGAAATACGTTTGCTTGATTACCTTCCAACAGTAAAATTTTTTAATAGGTAAATATCCTTTTAACATTTTCTACTACAGCATGGTGTTTGAATAACAGGGGTATTATTTTTAAATGATCGTTTAGTGATGTCCATATCATTGGTATATCATATACTTCTAGCTCGGATTAATATCGTTTGGGAAAAATATGATCGAACAAAGTGACATATTATGACTTAAGTTTCATAATATGACACATTAACATAATAAAGTCTGACATTCTTTCAACTCGTTTTGGTGCTCACACTACAATGTATCGTCAACTTACCGCCTGTGTTGCCTCTGCTGCGAAGCCTGTCTCAGCTTGCTGCCCTTGTCCCGGGACGCAGCGACCAGCTCCTCCCAGGCTGTATGCAGCTGTTCCAGGTGTGTAGAAACGTCTGCAGCCCGCGAAGGATCAGACTTCTGGAGAGATTGTCCGATCTGTGGACAGTTAGTATAATTTTATTTTATCCAGTATTTTTTTAATTTGGCACGGATTTCTACTCACGACATAAACGAAAAGATATTCTAGGTTTAGACTATAAAAAAGCAAGCAAAATTAAGACCAAGGTATCAAGACCGTACAATTGAAGCTACTGATATTTGATGATCCTTCGAGCCGGATATTTTTATATCTTGGGCATTTAATAAAATTGTCATTTCGTTAGAGCCTGTAGAAATTTCTCGAGGTAGAGATAATCTCAACTGTTGCGGATACACGCACAAACAATATAATTTTTGGTATAATTGTGTATTTATAATTTTAAAAAAATGTATCGGTTTTACATACCTTTTTCTTTGTCTTAACAGATGTAGGCAGAGGTTTAACCAGAGCACCCAACTCTAAGAATCTTATAATAGACTAATAGATAGAACTTTTTTTAACCGACTATGAATTTACAGTTAAAATTTCAAATGATGCAGTGGTTTTTCCGTCAAGGGGTTACAGATAGATTTACGTACAAGCTGACCAATAGCAAGAAAACCCATAATTTGGTTTTCAGTAACCTATTGCAATTATTTTCTGTAACTTACACTTTCAACATTCCGAAGTTGTTTCTCGTTGGCCTGTAGTTCTCTTTCGAACGCTTCGTGCTTTTGCAGCTTACGTTCTAGGTTGGCAAGATCCCTGAAATTTTATAGGTTTTGTTTACTCTTATCATGCAATGCAACAGCCAGCCGACGCTTTTTGTTGGTCTTTTTTTATTATTATTTTTATATGTCAATTAATTAATTAATGTAATTTCAATAATAACATTCGTAAACAATTTAGGCATGCCAGAAACAATGCGATGCCAGTATACATTTTTAAAAGGCAAAATATATTTTCTAAGATATTAATTAAGTATGTTACACAGAAACAGAATATGTTTGATGATTTTATTTTATCAATACTTGTAATACATCATAACTTTGTTTTTTTGTTTCAATATCAATGATATTATATCAATTAGAATGATACATGCCTATGGTTCAGTCGTCCATATGCATGGTAAAATATGGAAGTACTGTAAAAAATAACTTACCTATAACTTTGATCTTTCGCAGTTCTGGTCTTATCCTTGATCCAGGTTTTCAGCTCGTCCGCTGCCGCTACAAACTGTAAATATATATTTTTTTAATAAACATTAAGACATTATTATGAATATGAATAAAACTGTTAAACACTACTACACTATTTCTTAATTCATAAAAACAATGACTTAATGAGTATATCTGAATCTTTTACGTCATATGAAATAGCCCCGAATAATATAGCTCGCGTAGAAGATACACCAAATAGAAGGTGTCAGAGTTAAAAAAATGAAAAAATTGTACATAAAGAAAAAATAGAAGAAAAATATCTGTGCATTAATGGGTATTTATTTTGTACCCAGAATGTACCCTATTCTGGGTACAAAATAAATACTTTATTTTAGAAACTCTGGCAAAGTTTTCATCCGGAATTTTACTACGTTTTTAGAAAGTTAAAAATTCGATTTTCAAAATTAGTTAAAATGAAGAAATCAATGTTATTAACTGAACAGAAATGGGATTTTTTTTGCAGTAATTTGTTTGCAATTTCTAAACTCTGGCAATGTTGGTAATTCTGCTGAGAATCTATTGAACTTGTTTTTTCTAATGAAACCAAAAGGAAATTTTAGATACGTTAGATCTACGTTACGTTAAGTGAACTCCTCATCCTACCCACCTAAGTAGTAGTGGGGTACCTGTTGGTGTGCAAGGTTGGCGAGCAGCGCGCGCCGTCGGTCGGCCGCAGCCGCACGTACCCGCTCCCGACGGACTAGCACGCTCTCACACCGAGCTGATATACTGCAATACCACAACTTAAGTGAAAATAAAGAAGAGAAAACTTTATTTTTCAATTTACTAAAACTATGCGACCAAAGGAAAGTGAAATTCACAAAAAATAGTCCTTCAAGCCAAATACCAATCAGCAATTATTACTGTCACTTTTTCATGTATATCAAACATACTATGTATGTATATCCATGATATTAATACGTGAAGCAAAAACTTTGGACCCGTTTTTAGGAAAATTGCACTGACAGAGGAGTATGAAATTTGGCACACTCATAGTTTATCTGTAAGCGAAGTGCAGAGCACTAATATTTTACAATAATAATGCCTATAAAGTGCATTAAATCAAAAAAATAAGACAACACATAATACTACAATACATTTGACACGCACAAATATATTGATGACGATAGAAAATCACAGACTATACGCACAAACTATATTCATAAAGTTTGAAAACAAATTAGTTCGTCTTGATTGATGAAGACGGCGTTCTTATCAAATATAATTTTATATTAAATAACGAAGGTATAATTAAAATTTATTATTAATTATAACTTGAAAATTGAGGTAAAACTGAATTCTCAAAATTTCATTTTTCGTAAATGACTCACTGTTCTGCTGCGTAGTGCGGCTCCGTAGCGACTCCAGCCTTCGGGCGATCGGTAGTCCCGAGAGCCAAAGCTTTAGCGCGCTGAGCGAACGTTGAGACACGCTCGTCCTGAGCAGCGAGTCGAGCTTCCAACTCTTCGTGACGTTTTAGAAGTGCTTCTGCTTCATCTGCTGATGTCTGGGGAAGTACACATAAAGTTTAGTTATTTTCAAATATAGAATTGCATAGACTAGCGGATGTATACCCTGATAGCAAAAAATTAACAACTGAAAAGTACAGAAAATATTATAGATAAGTTTTCCTGCTATTCTTCGTACCATTTGTTGTACCAAAAGTAGCTGCAAAACTCTACCATCCTGTCCACTTACACTTGCAAATATTGTGCAAGCTAAAACAATACGCCCTTCTATTTAGTTAGAGTTTGAAGATGTGTTAGTGCAAATATTGATAACGACATTATTATCCGTGTGTTTGTGCAATTTTTCATCAGCAATCTCTATGCGTACAGTTTGTTCATTGTATGCGATATCCACAATGCTCTTTGTTTATAGAAATGCTGTCATATCGTATGAACCAAGATGTCTGCCCTGTCCCGTGCCCGGACAATTATAAACTAGTTGCACAACAAATCCGTTAACGTTCACTGATATGTAGCAGGTAACTAAATGTCCAATTACACAGAGTGCATATTGCTTACTATAAATATACTCGTAAGCATAAATGCGATAGTGGAACCAAAGACAATATATATAATAGACCTACAATGTAGTATAAAAACTTGTAACCCAATAATTAAGTCCTTTCTGAGACAACAGATGTCGCTGTGGGTATCGATTTGTCTTTTTAAGACGGTTTTTACAATTTATACGTCTGATCTGAGTCTTATATCCGTATAAAAGCAATGTTAATTTATTAGATGGCGCTGTTCCTAGTCATTGTGAAGTAACCTTTCATATAATTTACGCTATTCCATAATTTTATTGTGAACTAGCCGATCCGGCGAACTTTATATTGCTTGACATTAATAGTTTTTAACAGTTTACATTGATTGAGGAATTGTTTAGTGATGCGATGAGCACGCGAAATGAGATTATACCTATAGATTTATAATAATATTAATACAATATAAATATATTTAAAAATTTTTTAAACAAAATATTTTTTAACATAAATAATTAATTTTTAGTATCTAATAAATGTATTATTAAATTAAATTAAAATACATAAAAAAGTTGTGTACTACAGTTATATGCCCGCCCCCGTCGGGATTCGAACCCGAGCTTAATAGGTGATCTTTTAAACTTTTTTAAACAAAATATTTTTTTTAACCTAAATCATTAATTATCTAATAATAAATAAAAAAGATAAAAAAGTTGTGAAAAAACTACAGTTACATTCCTGGCCCCGTCGGGATTCGAACCCGAGCCTCATAGGTAGTCAACAGCGTTAGGCGCGTATGCTAACCCCTTGGCTAACATGGCGGTACCACTTAATCTCTGCCTATAGGTACATAATAATGTTAGTATCTTCACGCCCATATCCCTACCAGATCACCCACGACTAGCCGAAGACACTCAGGGACACACCACAATGTGCTAGGTGGCAAACCTATCGCCAACCGGGCACATATTTAATACCGAGCAAAATTTTTTTATTAGAAAAAAAAAAGTATCTTCACGCCCATATCCCCGAAGAGGTAGGCAGAGGCACAACCAGGGCACCCACGACTAGCCGAAGATACTAAGTCCCATAATGTGATAGGTGGCAAGCCTATCGCCAACCGGGCACGTTTCCAATCCCGACCAACATTTTTTTTTATTAGAAAATTGGAAAAATCCAATTTTCTTTTTGTTGGCCGACCCGGGATTCAAACCCGAGACCTCACGCGGTCAAGTCCAACACCCGGACCGCTCGACCACAGAGGCGAAAAAATTTTTTTAGAAAGTTGGAAAAAACACTTTTTCTTTGTGTTGACCGACCTGGGAATTGAACCCAGGATCTCATGAAGTCAGACAAAGATAACCCCAGAGGCGAGGCAGCGGCAACCAGGGTGCGCAGGATTAGCTCGAAAGTTACGTACCTAGCTCTACAATTTAATAGGTTGTTAATTTATCGGCAATCAGTAGGGTTACTATTGAATCTCGATACCTATCACGCGAATTGGAAATTGGAATCAAATAATTCACTTTAGGTACTTTTGAACACAGAATTAGCGGATTATTAACATTTAGTTACAAATTAATTCAATGAATATGATAAAATAATTTACTATTTACTATTAACTAAATGGTAATAATTCGCCATCATTGTGTTCAAGAGTACCTAAAATGACATATTCGATTTCAATATCCAATAGGTAATGCATGAATCGAGCTTTGAGAGTAACCCTAGAGGTAAAAGGCACTTACCTATCTAATATCGGGCAACGTTTCTTGAAAAAATTGAAATAGGTACCTACCTATCATTTTGACCGTCTCGTTGGTCGAGTGGCTAACCGAACCGATCAACGGCGAGGCTCGGGTTCAATTCCCGACGGGGGCAGGCATTTATGTGATGAACATTTAGATGTCTGCATTTCCGGGTCTGGGTGTTTATTAAATTTATTCTAGTAGGTATCTATTTAAGTATTTCTGTGTATTAGAATCGTTGACTAACACCCATAACACAACCATATAATTTGCTTAATTTTGGGGTTAGATTCAATTTGTCAACTTGCCCAGGGATTTATTTATCACATTTTTGTGTTTGTTGACTCGGGAATTTAACTCAGGACCTCGTGTAGCCAACGTCAACGCCATATTTTATTAATTTGTTATTAACTAACAGTTAGCTGTTTACACATGACTTTATTGGTTTATAGGTAGGTATTAATGGTTGAATATGATTGTCATACCTACCTAGGTAGGTACTTAAACTTTCGACCCTCATTGTGGTTAATTAGAGGTTGATTTAAGCAGAGATTATATACCTATATTGTCTTTGAGTTAAGTAAAAATAGATGACCTTATTTGAACTCGTCTTTAATTAGGTAGGTACCCACTATACCATAAACCTATGCGTGGCGAATTTAATTAAAATCGATCCAGCGTCTTCGCCATAGAAGCGTAAGATGCAGACTTTCGCATTTATACCTAATATTAGTACCTAAATACCTATAAATATAATACCTGAATGATTTGTATTTGTTTGTAATCAACAATAGGTAGATAGGTAGGTACTTACCTATTTACAAGCTTATATACTTATATAATAGTGTTTTATAATTATGGAAAGGTACCTAAGTACCTGTTAAGATTTTGCATGAAAACAAGTAGGTACCTACTTACCTAATAGACAATTACTTCCGACTCATTCTTCTACAATTTAAGCGCAGTAAAATTGCAAGTAGGTACCTACCTACCTACCTACTTAACCGACGAAACTGCAAATATCTAATCGACTTCGATTTCAACAAGTACCTAAATCATTTTCGTAATATAATCAAGTACCTATTTTCATCAATTTCCAAGGGATTCCATCATCAGATCCAGATTTAGTGGCAAAGGATCACATCGAAAGACCTATCTACCTTCGTTCTTTCAAATATACCTACCTATATTTAAATCGGTTCTTAAATGACAGAGAAATCGATCAACAGACGTAAACAAAATATAGGAGTCAAAAATACCTCTAACCTCTTCCTTTTTT